>JANHQD010001054.1:0-39091 GCA_024721195.1 Marasmius sp. AFHP31
CTGAAGAACCGTACTGTATGGTCGAAGGACTCCGAAATGAAGTTATGTTGAGCTAGCTTCAAAAGGCTTCCCCTCAACGCGAACAGTGTCGGTCCCTACAGGTTCTCTGGCAGGATCCGTCAATGCGATAACTCCGTCTGGCCCTATCCCGCTGCAAAAGCGTTTAACCAAATCACTCGACAATCTCGGAGGCGCTCGAGGCCCTATGGCAAATCTGTAACCCTGCCATAATCTCATTGAACACCTTCAATCGAATACCGAGTGTGACGCCATTAAAAGACATCAACATTGTTCTGCCAACGAGGATTGAGTTGTGTTCAAGCGCGATAAGTCTTGGACATAGGCCCATGTCCTGTCACGTCGGAAGCCGTTGGAATCACCCTGAAAGGTCATGCGTGGCTTCAGGCAAGCCAAGTGTGATTGAGAATACAAGGGTTCGACAGAACTCAATAGGAGGCTACAGGGTGACATCTGGCAGTATGGGCCTCATCAACGGACCACCATCTTGCAACCATAGTGAGGTTAATTAATCAATTTGAGTGGGATCTCTGTTGAGCGGCACATATACTCACTTCCCAGGACTAAGAATGGAGTTTGAATCGGTATCGTCAGGAGGGCCCCAGTGTGTCACAAAGAAACTCGACGATCTGGTCCTGGTACGATATACTTGGGTTTCATGAAGCCAAACCCAGTAGCCCGTCGCAAACCCGGGGCTGCCAGCGCGAGCGTGGATTCGTCAAAACTGTCTAAATCCATGCAAAGACCCGTGATTATGTGAACTGTCTATTCGTCAAATTCTCAATTGTGACGGTGTCCACGTTGGTACATCCGCAATGCCAGGGTGTATGGTGACATTAGGATGATCGCAAGTCGCCAGTCACTCTGACAAGAAGGACCACCCCAGCTTCTGTGAAGGTTGTCGTTGGACTGCAGGATATGATCGTGCCGGTTGTGACGTGAACCCCATATCTCCGGGGGGCTTGTTGGAATTGAGACGTAGCTCGAAAAAACAATGGCATTGTGGTGCCAGCGGCGCATAGAACAAGGTAGGCTTTGAGGCTTTGAAGGCAACCTTTTACAGTAAGGTCGCCGGTAGATAACAATGAATCCACCTCCACACGCTCAACCTGCTCATCTCGCTTCGCAGAAGGGTGGGTGAGCTCGGAACTTGACGACTTGTGAAGGATACCGGGTGCGAGGGGGATGGAACGCCTAACGACATGGTAAGTTATTGTCATCTGGGATCACAGTACCATACCCCAGAACTAATTCCGAAAGAGAGAATAACACGGACGGGGACGGGCGCGATCTCATACTGACTTCTCTAAAACCCCCGCCCCCCGTCCGTCGATCATGATCCCACAAAAGTTCCCGTGAACCCCGCCATCCCACTCGACTAGGATGCAGAGCACACTAGAACAGCAGAGAGAATATCAGCGGCAAGGAAGCCTGGTAAATAATGCATAGAAGTCATTGATCGTGACTCGCCCCAACTCAACCGTGTCAGTAGAAGAGGTGCCGGTAGTCGAGACACGACTAGACTCGCCGTGTAAGGAATTTCGTCAAGTACCGGTTTTTGGGTATAAAGTCACTGTGCCTTGGGTCATTCATCTCATTTGTAGCTGCTTTGAGACGTTACTGACTCATTCAAGGCGCCGAAATGGATTGACGGGAAGTATCGACTCACCTCCGGAGGTCACCACAGCCAACTGCTGCGGAGCGGGTCACTAGTGACTATGGTAGTCGCGGTTGGTATTTCACCGACATGGAAAGTGTTCTATGTCTCAAAGCTGCTGAGCTCAAGGCGTGGCAGTAATATGCGTAGAAATACTTTTACACTCGTCATGCAACGGCTAGTGCTCGCCGTGAGTGGTAGTGGACATAAGACTTGTATTAAACTCGAGCCAAACTGGTGGCGCGGAAAAGTTCGCTATCTCGGCATGTGCCGCTGACTCGGCTGGGCTTGCCGAAGTTGGAACTATTAAAACTTCCGCAAATTCTTCAAAGCTACGTCAGGGCTCGGCCTCCTAGCAGAGCTTTCAGGACGTCCATGAAAGACATAATTAGGGGCGATACTTCGCGATACTCAACTCCAGTCGTCGGCCTGGCCAGGCCCACCTCGGGCTTTCCTCTGGCGTTACTTGCGTTCATCAGGTATGGATCGGAAAGCTGAAACCGTTGTCAACGGCGTGTTCAGTACCAGCCCATAAGGTTCGACGCCACACAGAGGGTCCCGAAGTAATGGGTAGAGCCTTTAGTGCAAGAAAAGCGCAGTTCATGTCTTCAGCACACGTCAGGGAGGAGGCTGTGGAGGTCGGTTGGGGAAGTGAATTGAGACCGCAACAGACCACCTAAGTGCGAAGGCAAAACGCGTAAGGGCTTGCGTATGTAGATGGAGAGTAAAACAGAGTATGCGGGGAAAGATGATCGTAATAGGTAGTGCAGGGCCGTGGTTAAAGAGGAGAGAACCGGAGGAAAACGGTTCGTCCGATCTACTTCCAATGCGGAAAAGAGACCACGAAATGGTACGAGGGCTTAACCAATCGACAAGTAGAATATCTGGCGTGCCCCTGTAAGTAACGTTCAACGCTTAGCCATCGCTCTGAGTACAAGAAGGACGAGGTCTATGCGCGGGGCCGGAATACGTAAGTAGGCGCGGCAAGCAGATATCCAAGGCAAATATACGTGTAGGTTGTTGGTACGTGGCGGAGGGCTTCTATGGCATTGGGTACAGGTGCTTGGTACTGCAGCACCGAGCGCGCAGCATTTCTGTCTGTGGATAACGAGTCAGCCTCGTTTGCAGCTGCTTATGGTAGAGTTCCGCACAAAGATACCTTCAAGCATTACCACCCTCCCCGTTCCCCGGTTGGGAGGCGGCGAGAATTATCACTAGGAAATATCTCCCGACTAGAAGTATAAGGCTAAGTCCCTGTTGCAGAGAACAAGCGGTCAGCGAAAGCCAGAACAAAAAACAGTATTCCTACGAACTAGAAAGATAAACATCTCCCTTAGGTCCTCCTGATAATGATTATCGGCCAAGTTTTCCACTCCCAACGGTATCAAATTGCCCGGATCTGTTTCCTGAGCAGGAAGCACCTATACGAGAATTCAAGTATACTTTATAGGCACGATGTTGAGAAACACGCTAACATTGAATGCAAGGTACAACAGGCTGTCATCCTCGATACGTGGCATGTACTGGAGATTCTTGAGTTCAGGTATCGGTCGGGAATTCTGGGGCGCTGTCTCTCACCGGCGCGTCTCGGTTTTCTTCGGAAAATAATGGTCGAAGGTAGGGGTGTATGCGTGCACGTTTTTGTGCTCGATATTCGAAGCGGTGAACCTTCATTCCCAACAAAACGATCTCAATTTCGTTTATGAAAGACGATTTGGGGAAGAGAGGGCGAGGAGCTGGAAACAAAGCCGCGAACCGAGTGTTCCTATGACACGCTGATTTTCGTGGTCCGACTGGATTTGGATTTCATCATTCCGTTTCGTGACTTCGTGGGACCATGCTGGAAAGCATTTTCATGAATGCGAGCCACGAAGGATGAGTAGATGTTGTTCGTATGTGGACGGTCGAACATTTCGTATGATTAACGCTTCCTGGCGATGGATGGATAATCAGAGTTGACGACAAATTCTAGCAAATGGCAGGGAAAAAGCACCTTGACACCAAACCCAACCCAAGTGAAAACGGCAACTCCAACTCTCACCGCTCATAGACCCAGGAAGCCTCAACGCCGAATGGCACAGTCTCAAAGTCCTGCTGGGAGGATACGCGTATGAGACCCGGCTGAAGAGAGAGACAGGTATGCCTTAACGACGTGTAAAATTCTCGGCATCGACATCAAACATCCTCCTTCCTCAACACAGAACGACGAGAAGAACTGGCAAAGTTCAATTCCGTCAAGACGAGAGATGGCGCATCAGAATACTGTTCCTTGATTGCAGTCCACTGAAGTCTCCTCTCTACTACACGATGTTCTGGGAGTAGCTATAAGGCGTTCTTCTCGGTTTTGCGCTGTGCCTGCGGTTCTGGGCTTGTCGCACTGCATTTCGCTTTAATGCTAGCGATTATCACGAGAGATTGTCTTCAAGAGGGCATCTCAATCGACAGAAAAGTCCTTGCCAACGAGCATTCCAGATGTTGGAGCCATGTCTATAGTCATGAGGACGAGCGCTTATAAGGCGCCAAAATTCTCAGCACAGCACGAAGACGGTGACTCACCTCCTTCTTCCTTGCGCTGATAGCAACGCGACAGACACAAGCCCTATGGCAGAAATGTGTATGTGGGTATGCGGGCAGCTTCTCGCCAAATAGTCAACAAGTTCGTGCCTTCAAGCCCCGCAATATTCAAGAGTGCGAGTGATTCTGGTATCTCCAAGTCCAGAGAGAGAGGAGAAACAGCCCTTTCCGCGACGTGCAAGTAGCCGCCGAAGACCTTCCTCAAAAAAGCGTCGTGACACCTGCTAAGCAATGCCTGATAGATGAGAAAAGCTGCAGGATATGACTACTTCAGGTAGCGTACCTGCACCTTCATGAAGGGCGGGAGGTCACCCAGTTTTGCTCTGACGGAGCACCTTCGAATAGTATTTGACTATGCAAAGATTACAGGAAACCTGCTCGAGCCTACTCGGGATCGTTCGTGCCTGGCTCCTTCATGCTGTCGGGAGAACGAAATAGCCAGTACCAGTGTGCGGTGACGGTTGATCTTCTCCATAACAGACGTCTGGTCCCTTTGTATCCAGTCCTAGGCTATCTTCAACAATCTCGGATCTATCCTGCTCGTAGTGGCATTCGTCGTAGTGTTCGCGGCTGTGGACTAGTGGACCAACGATCCATACTCCGATTCCAGAGCAGATAAAGGCGTCGAGATATAGGGAAGTCGAGGACTCAGGATCTCTGCTCCGTTAAGGTCTGGATAGCGGTCGCCGGGAACGTGATAAGGGAGGTGAGGTTCAGAGTAGTGGTGGTAGCGGCCTGAGTGACAATGGTTCAGTAAGCGTCGCGTCAGTGGAATTCTAACTCAGTCTCAACGGAGTTCCACGACGTGCATTCTCCAGCGCTCTTCCCAACCTATCTCCTCGCTGTACTCCTTCACATCCAGAGACGAGGAATAACAATAATCCGCGACACAGAGGTGACATGAAACGCAAGGCCTCAAAGTGTAATATCTTACTATCGTCAGAGGAATTCAGGTCCTGGAGAGTCTGGAGGAATAAAACTACAACCTTGAAGGCAGTAAGCTCGTGAAGGCCGAGATATTCTTCTGGGAAAGTAGGTCTCTTGTCGCTTCTATCGCCTCGACCTACTCATGATCAATGGACGGTTACAGAGAACAGATCACCGGGGTTCATTTGGAGTAAACGGTCTCTGGCCTCGGTCTCATTTGCTCTTGCTTCAATACGGACTCGCAGCTTTGGGCGGAACCTGATATACTACCACTTGTTGGTTATACGCGCGAGGGACGGTCAAAACTGTATTGATAATCCAATCTCCCAGTCCCGAAAAGCTCCCTGCCACTCATGTCAAGTCAGCAGCGCATACCGACTCCCAAACTGTCAAGGATGGTACCAGCTCTCAGCCTCAGACCATCAGCTCGCTTCTACACATCGCTGAACTTTTTTCTCAGATACCCATCTTTGAAGGCTCGTTGATGTCGTCCCTGAAGCCGGGCGTCGACATGGCTAGTATCCTAACACCTTGGAAAAGTCCATCAATCGCACTGTAGCTTCATACGAAGGACCTGAAAATCAACATCTCAGAATTGGGAGGTAATATGGAAGGACACGAAGGCAGAGATCGGGGATCATCTTCAGGTTGGAAGCCGGGGACCTCTTCATCCATACGGAGAGAGCATTCCACACGAATACATTTGAAAATTTATGACCGCTAGCGACGACGACGTGAAGGTATATTTACAATGATACTGTGATATTTCCTTGCGTTGACAATGGTCATTTCGATTGTTAAAAGCTGCGAGTCATTAATCCACCTTCCACGCGGCTGCTACTTAACTCGGAGTACTGTGGACATCGAAGCCAGGTGTGGACGTAAGCCACTCTATGTAGACCATATTCATAGGATCCTGTATACTACTTCCACAGCTTGCAAGTTCTGAGTTCACCGTCGGTGAAAAGGCTGACCATTGCTGCTGTCGCTGTCGGTAACTTCGGGCCGCGTGTCTGTCGCGTCTCGAATTTTTTACTTGGGCGCTTAACTGTGATTCCCCTCATCCGACATTGACCCTTAAAGTCATCCATTCCTTTCCTTCGCATTCTCATCGCCATGGGGAAAGCCACAAAGAAATCGATGAAAAAGTTCGCCTCGAGTGGGCAACTAAAAAAGACCATCGAAGCCCGAAAGAAACATCAACAAATTAAGAAAAAAATGCAGGGCCGAAGAGGCAATAAAGGCCGGCCAGCTGCACCTGAAGCGGAGGATGAGGACGAGGAAGATGAAGAAGAAGTTGAGGATGAACCCGTTGGCAAAAAGTGTGTTTGAATTGCTTTCAGTGCTGCGAGTCTTGACACGGATATCGAACAGGAAAGGCATGACGGTTGATGAGCTTTTAGGCGGCGCGTTCATGAACGAGAGCGACGAAGACATGGACGGCGATGAAGATGTTAGTTTAGACTGCCCACATCTTTCTACTACTAACTATCGGCCCAGGCTGGAGACTCTGATGAAGACGAAGACGGTGAAGAGGACTTTGACGACAACGCTTCCTTTGGTTCTGTGGACGACTTGGATGGTACGCCGTGTCCTCTTGCCTCGATTTGCGACACTAACCATTTGAATAGAAGATGATGAAGGGCAGAACCATCTGATGGAACTGTCAAAACTGGCAGAAAAAGATCCGGAGTTCTACAAATACCTTCAGGAAAACGATCAGGAATTGCTCGAATTCGATCCAAACTCCGCGGAAGCGCTCGACGACGAAGAAGAACATGCGGACGAGGATGAGGACGGTGATGCCGATATGGAAGATGCTGGAAGGCTGCCCCCACTCACGGGTGACATCCTGCGACAATGGAAGAAGGCTCTCCTGGAGCAACGCTCTTTACGAGCTCTCCGGAAACTGTTGATTGCGTTTCGATCCGCTGCTCACATGAACGAAGAGGGTCAGGTCCTGGCATGGAGTATAGAAAGCTCGTCCAGTATGTTGCTGCTTACCTCTTCCACTCATCTAATATTAATGACACTTGGCGCAGTCTACACCAAGCTTGTTGCGACCGCACTCAGATATACTCCTGTCATTCTTGAACACCATGTTCCTTATAAAACCCTCGCGAACGGCAAATTGTACGTCGTGCTGCTCTGCCCTAAGAACTTGCCATAGCTCACACACCCTACAGCAAACCGCCGACACAGACTCAGAAGTTCAAGACACTCCAAAAGCTTATCTTGTCCTACTTCCACAACATCATACATCTCTTGGAACAACTTACAGACGACGAAATGGTCGAGCTAGCCCTCTCCGAAAGTGCCAAAATCATACCATATATTATTAGCAGTAGGAAGACGGTCAAGCTGTATCTTAAGGTAAGCCACTCGTACAACCTAGTCGCTCGTCTTCTAACGAGTTTCATGTTGCAGAAATGCCTAGAGCTGTGGTCAACGGCAGCAGACAATACCAGGATAGCCGCTTTCCTCGCTATCCGAAGACTTGCCTCTGCCACAGATCAGTCGATCCTCGACAATGTACTCAAGGTAGCCACTCCCCTTCCTCCATACGATACTTTACTTGACCACACACGTCGTTTATAGGGAACGTACATGACCTTGGTGCGGTCATCCAAGTCTACAAGTGCACACACCCTCCCTTCCATCAATCTCATGAAAAACTCAGCATCTGAGATCTTCTGTCTCGACCAGGCTGCGGCGTACCAGCATGCCTTCGGTTACATACGCCAACTCGCGATACATCTCAGGAACAGTATGAAAGTCAAAAGCAAGGTGCGTTTCCTTGTCCATCGTTGGCGACCCACGAGAAGTAATCTCAGTACTCATGAATAATCCTAGGAGGCTTACCGTCAGGTATACAACTGGCAGTACATCCACTCCCTCGACTTTTGGTCGATTGTACTTGCTCGAGCATGTGATGCAGAAACAGAGACGCAAAGTGGCGCTTCCAGCGAACTCAAGCCACTGATTTATCCTTTAGTCCAAGTCAGCCTGGGATCAATCAAGTGCGTGTCGCAGTCGGTTCTCACATCCTGTGCCCTAACATCCCCTTCTGACATAGACTTATCACCAACAATCGGTCCTATCCGTTCCATCTACATGTCACCCGGTCGTTGCTCCATTTGACGCGACACACACAGGTCTACATCCCAATTGCCCCCTACCTTCTTCCTGTCCTAACCTCCACCTTAACTTCAACTTCAAAACCTAAATCATCTACTCTTCGACCTTTGGATTTCGAGGTGCAAATCCGTACCCCTCAGCAGTATCTCAAAACGCGTGTGTATTCGGAGGGCCTAATCGAAGAAGCTTCGTACCTTCTATCCGAGTGGCTGGCTGTCAGTGCTGTTCATGGCAGTATCGGGTTCCCAGAGATCACTGTCCCTATAACCGTGGTCTTGAGAAAAGCCATGAAGAGGGCTAAATCCGCCGGCTCGTCAGGAAAGGATGTGGTCCATATCAAGACTTTACTGGAACGGGTAGAAGAAAGTTCGAAATGGGTGGAGCAGAAGAGGAAGGGTGTTCATTTAGCTCCAGGGAAAATCGATGTTCTTGGGGAGTGGGAGAAAGAGTTGAGGGTGCACCTCGAGGAATCTCCTTTGGCAAAGTATGTGAAAGTCCAACGCAAGGTCAGGGAGAAGAAGCGGAAAATGATGGAGAATGTGAGTACCTCGTGCGTGGACTGTTCCTCAATCAATCTCACCCTCTTGTCCTATAGGCGCGTAAGGGTCAGAATGAGACCCTGGAGGACATGGAGGATTGAGATGTCGATCTACATACTTGCTAGTATATCCGAATACATCCATCACGCGTCGCGCAAACGAGCCACCACTTCGAGGTACCTGAATCGCTCTCCCACCACGCACGGGTTCTAAAAGAGGTGCTTGAGGCACCGGTTGCAAATACCTTCGAGTTTCATCTCCCTATCGCCATCGACCTACAGCATATTGATCTATCATGCCTCATCGGCGGCCTTGGACGGATATCACCGTGGTTTATTCGAATCTCTAACCCATACCCATTAGCGTAACTTCCTGAAACGTTGGTTTTATCCCAGCAGCCCGTCTATGAACACATACGTGAGCACGGAATGTTCCGAGACCTCTAGCACGGAGTGGAATTGTAAGATATCCCCCTTCAGCGTTCACAGCACATTTCCCTGGACGTCCAGCCATTAATGTAACAATTCGAGTTTTCGGGTGTGCGGCGCCGAACCTTGAGATTATCACCCATCTACCCGCAACGCAAGCCTGGAACTCAACTACCACACGCCAAAGAATACCTTCCATAGCGGCCGACGTATACCCTGGGCGCTCTTCTCGAACCCTTCCACGAGGCGCTCGTAGTGATGAGGAACGGAGGCCGGTTTGAAAATCTTCTCAGATAGCGGGTACTGTCAATGGTAGATAAGATTAGATTATCTAGCGAAGAGAAAGGTTCGCGGGAGAAGCATACGCGTTTTTGCACGGTACTATTTTCCAATGCCTGAGCAGCCTGAACTGCTTGGGGCGTGAGTCTGGGGTGATTGGACAGGGACTCCAAGAAGCCGGATAATTGTAGATGCGGTCTGAAGGGATCTTTTGGCCAAGATTTGGCCACTTTCGACATGTTTTGCGCGAGTTTTGACGAAGACATTTTCTGGCGTTGGAAGAGTGAAACCAAGTTGGCTGATCGCGGCCCTGACCGTGTCGGCTCAACTCGGCAATTGCCGAAGTCAACGACCCGAAACACCGTACAACACCCACACAATGACGACCGTCAATCTTTGCTTGACTTTTTTGCTCCCAGACCAGGGCGCGATTTGTCGCGCACACGTACGGCAGGCATCCCTCACTCTTACATCTCCAACACCCTCGGATCTGGTCCTCTGGATTGTGGATTCGCACATCAAGCTCAAATCAGGCTCCTCAAATCTGCTACTTTCCGGATTCATGTGTAAGAACGGGCCAACGGCGATGCAATCTTTGGCTACTCCCGCTCCGGTTAATCACATCGCGAGAACGGTTGAACATGATAATGAACCGCCGTGCCGCAGCTCTCGTGAAGTCTCCTCAATAATGCTAGTACGCAATTGATACCATCATCATTCACTCAGTGTGTACTGAATGTGGTCGCTTAGGCATCGATCTGTATCATGTCAATATCTGCTTCTGGGTTGCTAGCACGTCCGGCGATCGAGCTAGGATCGTAGTTCAAGTTCACCGTGATTTTGCATACCTCTGACCTACTCCTGTGGGTGGGAACTATGCCACCACACGAGGCCTCGGAGGACTACAAACTGGCCGAACACCGGGGAAAGCTGGATCATTATTCGAACTCGAGAAGATACCAGAATATGTACAACACAATGTGTTCGCATCCTCGGACCTCGCTATTGGGGTGACTCTGTGAACATTCCGGTCTTCTCTCATTCAAGCGGTTGACTCGTACCACCAGTGGCTGATGTGTGGCTTGGAGTTTGAAGACCGAAAACCGAAAACCGAAGACCGAAGCAGGCCATCTTGTCTCAAGCTCTATGGGTTAGCTAGGTACTAAGGTAGTCCCGGCAAGTCTCGACTCCAAAGAAGCGCATGAATAGACCTCTTCTCAAGCCAAGTTGCGGGCCCCGGATCGTTGAACATGGGCGAAGTGGGTACTTGCATTTTCGGTCGTCGAGTGATTCGTGGGAGCTCGTGGTGTGCAGCCTACCAAGTATAGAGATTCCTCTCATGCCCAAACACGAGATCGTACACCTTAACAAATCCAGTGGCACGGCTGAGTACTAGACGCTGACTCCCGAGGAGCAGGTTTTAGCGACAGTCCGTGGGTTGGACCCAGATGTGAGCGCATGGTCTGGAAACAAGCTGTATCTACTACTTATTCACAAAGGGTATCTCTGTGAGACAGGTATGACAATGTCTTCAATCGACTAGCGTCGTAGTTTGAAACTGAACTTGAGAACGGTGAGGGAGACGGCAATCTCCCGGCGCGCTGGCAATGGGATCCAAATGAAATGCCAACACTGCCACAAGCGCCTAAGGCAATGTCAGTTGAACAGGGAGGGGTTTGACGGCGACCTGGTACGTTGTTCCAGTCAAAACTGTTTGTTCCCTTCAGATCACCATGAGCTGCTGTGGTGAAGCCAAAGATTCCAATAACGACAATTCCAACCGACCTACCAGTCAGCAAAACGAATTCGTCAACCAGCAGCCCGGCCCGATTGCCGGCCTCGAGAAACCGAATTTCCAATCTCCCCAGCCTCTTCCCCAAGTGCACTACGGCCAGCAACAACAGAATGGTTTCACAGCTCAACCATTACAGCCAGCTTGGACGGGGGCCTCCTCGACGCCGACGCAGTTCTCACCTAGCCCAGGATATCCCTCGTCGCCATTCAACCCTGCAAGTCTCGTCTCCAATGGCTCATTTTCACCAGCAATGTCAGCAGAACCGTTAATGAGCCCTCCGAGTACCTTCCAAGGAAGTCATTTTGGAATGTCTACACCCCCTCCGATGTCTCCCCAGCTCCTCAGGACGGAAAGTGTGGTACCGGTGAACGAAGGAAAGATGTCAGTTTCAATTGATTTTGGTGAGTTTCGGTCGGATATCCACACAGAACAGGCAGGCTCATTTCCGTTCGAAAGGAACGACATTCTCTGGTGTTGTTCGTGTCATGGTTCCTCAAAAAGATTTCACTCTGCTCATTCGGTCTTTGTAGGCGTACGGTTCCGCGCGCATCGCAGGCGGACAAGTCCAACAGATTTTGAACTGGCCCGGTGCATCGGAAACGTTCAGAAAGGTGCGAAGAAATCATTTGCATATGGAAAAACCCTTGTGAATATCTTCAACGTCAGATTCCAACGTGCCTATTGTACGACGAGTATGGCAGAGTTCTTGCCTGGGGTCTCGAAGCAAAGAATGCGGGTCCGATGCCCAACACGACCGTGCGTGTACCAAACATTTCCTAGCGATGGCACTTTTTTGACTTTCCATCAGAGATGCGAATGGTTCAAACTCTTCCTGGAGCCTCATGCTTTGCGGGAAGAATCTTCCGTTGATCCTCGTCTGCCACGACTACCACCCGGGAAAAAACCTATCGACGTTATTATCGATTTCCTCAGTCATTTGTGGGAATATGCAAAGGTCCAGATAACCTCAGTTACTGGTGCTGTTGCTGACCTGGGTGAGCCGCTCACTGTCACGTCAAAACGAGGAACTAGCATCTGACGTGCTCTTGATAGACACCGCCGATGTCTGGTTGACTGTTCCCGCCGCATGGGACGCTCAGGGATGTAATATTATGAGAGATGCTGCCATCTCTGCAGGGCTGGTCCAGAGCTCAAGAGCTGGAGACAAAGACTGGAGGGACCGTCTCAGAATCATCACCGAGCCGGAGGCGGCGGCAGTTCATTGCGCCCATTTGACGGACCTACATCATCTCAAGCCCTCTCAAAATTTCATAGTATGTGACGCAGGTGGTGGCACAGTCGATCTCGCGGTTTATAAGGTACGAGGCTTGCAACTCATCGTAGTGGGAAACATATTCCTAATGAGGTTGGATGTAGATCATTGGTCAAATGACCAACCTGGAAATTGCAGAGATTGCAGCGAGATCTGGCGCCAACTGTGGTAGTCTATTCTTGGATCTACGGTTCAGGGAGCTGGTCAAAACGGTGTGCTCGGCGTTCTTAGTCTCTTATCCTTTACCCTGACGTTCATTGCCAGCTTTTGAATGACCATCCTGCTCATCTCGATGCTGCATCACTTGCATATTTTAGTAGGTGGTCCATTGGCCTGGGCCCTCTCAAATTTTCTGACCGTGAACTCAACAGTGCATGCATTCAGCGAATCGGACAAGCTCGACTATGCTGGAATACAGGACGATGGTAGAGCTTCCGCGCCACTCCATAATGATACACCAATCAACACTCACCCTTCTTCTAGAAACAATGTTCCATTTCACATGCTTCAACGTAGAGGACCCTAATGACCCTTCTGTTGGTCTCATCGATGGGCAATTATCAATACCTGGCGCTCTGCTACGGAGAGAAGTGTGAGTCTTCCGAGTACCATCAAACTCGGGGCTTTTTACTTATATGAACGACTGAATTCCATATAAAGCTTTGACCCCGTCATAGAACAGGTATTTCCGAATCGATCTCACCAAAGTCTGAACTGACTCGGCTTCTCGCCGCTAGGTTCTCGGTCTAATTGAGGAACAACTAAGAAAAGTCGATCAGCGCATCGATGCCCTACTCCTGGTGGGAGGTTTTGCCGGAAGCGAGTATCTCAAGCAGAGAGTGGAGGTAAGGAGCCACTCCGCGGAGAACCTCCTGTGGCACTGACCGTTACCTTTTCAAGGAACAATTTTCGTCCCGAATCCGAGTAATAGCACGACCTGCTGATGCTGATACGGCTACCTTGAGAGGTGCTGCCCGGTACGGTCTAGCACAGAGACCACTTGTATCGAGTGTCATTGCACCTAGATCCTACATCATGAAGGTTTGCTTCCGCGTCTGCTTGGTTTGCGGATTCATACTGAGAGTCGCTCAAGGTGAAATTACCGGCCGACCAGGAAGATTGGCAGAAACGTCCTGCGTATATTAAGAATAACGACGCTGGCTATCCTATATGTGAAAACAGGTACACTCCCATCCTACAACTCATCTCGGTCGCTAAACTAACGCCTCGGATGATTTAACTTCAGGTTACAATATCTCGTCCAGAAAGGTGCTATTATAAGGAAGGGGTGCGTTGTCCTTTTCATCTTCTCACAGTAGTCAACTGACGTTGGGACAACCCTCAGACAACGCTTGGCCACCAAGTTCTGGTGAGTATGGCCGTGCAATCGTTCAGTTTCAAATCAAGATATTCATACGTTATCAGCAAATTCTCTCAAAGCGTCCAAGGTAGGTACCGTCACCATGTCATCGCGCCCTTAATTGATGCGCTGGGACAGATTCTTCTTTCGTGGCTGTCTTATACACTAGCGATTCGGACAGGGCCATGAGATACACGGATGAGGGAGAAACAACCGAGTTGTGCAAGTGGACAGTTGACCTCTCTTCACTTCCAGCCTTTCAAGGAAACGCAGCCGCTTCTGCTTCTCAGGGCGGGAGCTTTTACACCGGTAAGGACTTGGGCACATCTCGTCCCTATTTTTGTTGTTTCTCACACACCCTCGGTAGAATTTGAGATAGGCCTCGAACTTGACAGTGCCGAAGTGCGGGGAATATTGCTGTATAACAACGAGGAGTGGGGAAGGTAAGAAAAGCACGCGTTGCTATGTTTTCCCCATTTTCTGACCAAATTTATCCCCCCTAGAGTTACCTTTGATTTCCTTAACTGATACTGTATTCATTCTGTGCTCCTAAGCTTGAAATTCCTCGTTCGGGTCCGTGCCGTTCTGCATTTTTTTGCTCAATGGCACGTTTAGCACTTACTCAGGATCTTAAGACGTTTCGGGGTATCTGGGGTTCGTGCGGGTGGAAATTATGAGCGTTTCTCTCAGGTTGTCTGCTTATCGCTGTGAATCGCTGGCAATGCGCAAGTCCTCAACGCGAACGGAGAGATTGCAAGTGCGATATCACCATCATCTCACGCTCTAAAGCGTATGCGTTTCACCTGAGTCCTCCTGAGGCGCGGCGGGAACTTGATCATCACGACATGGACGACCAAAATCGACGCTCTCCCGCAGCGATCGTTTCGTGTTGTTTGTCATCATCATACATCATGAGGCGGAATATGCTTCCGCCCTGAGATTCCCATCCGGCTATTGCCGTATTGCCGGAAATCTTGATCCTGAAAGGCGCAATCGCGATCGCAAGAAATTCGTCAATTGTTGACAATTTACATTTCCGACCTCTTATAAAGCACCACAAAAAATTTCGATGGAAATGCATTTGGTCTACCATGGTTTCTCGATTTTCGGTTCCACTGGACGAAGTCCCCACCCAGAATCTCTATGAAACTCTTCGGCCATGCACCATCACTACCCCATCTTCCGGAGCCACCTTCAGCAACTGGGCAGACACGTTCGCTTGCAAGCCGTTGCTCGTGTTCGAGCCAGAAGACGAATACCAGTGTGAACTAATACTAGAGCTTGCGAGGAGGGAGGGGAAGGTCGTTAGGGCCGCCGGGGTTGGGCACAGTCCAAGTGATATCGCCTGCACGAATGAATTCTTACTCCGAACAACGAAATTGAACCGGGTTTTGAAGGTGCGCACGATTCCCTCTTTGCAACAGGAGGGCCTCGACACTCACTTCGTTGGGGTGGTGAATGGTCTCAGGTGGATGTTGAAAAGAAACGGGTAATTGCACAAGGGGGGATAACTCTCAGCGATCTTCACGTGGAACTCGATAAACACGGTCTGGCCATGATCAACGTTGG
Organism: Marasmius sp. AFHP31; assembly: GCA_024721195.1. Taxonomy (NCBI): domain Eukaryota; kingdom Fungi; phylum Basidiomycota; class Agaricomycetes; order Agaricales; family Marasmiaceae; genus Marasmius; species Marasmius sp. AFHP31. Next base: position 15,558 of record JANHQD010001054.1, read on the forward strand.
TTCGATATCGGACCAGACACTTGCGGGGATTGTTGCGACTGCTACTCATGGGTCCGGAATCAACTATGGAGTATTATCAACCCATGTTCTCTCGCTGGGCATCTTACTCGCGGATGGCTCACGCGTTCATTGCTCCCGAGGAGAACTTCCGGAGTTGTTTATGGCGTCGATATGTGGACTTGGAAGCACAGGGTTACTTCTCAGCATTGAGATGGAGGTGGAGCCTGCATTCCGATTGAAAGAGTTCCACAAATCTCGGCCGTTCGAGGAAGTCATGGCTACAATACATGAGGTCGCTCGGTCGGGGGAGCATGTTCGATATTATTGGTTCCCAGCTGCTGACATGATAGGAGAGAGAATCGCGAATCGTACAGACGAGGTTAGCTCCTTACCTACATATCTCAAGAGAGCTTTATCAATAACCTAATCTAGGACAAGCTTCCTGCTGGTAGTTGGTGGTGGGATACTTTCTGCGGTTATCATGTCGTCCAGTTCCTGCTTTGCCTGGGACGCTACTGGCCAAATTTGACTACCTGGACCACGCGTTTTTCCTGGTGGCTGGAGAGTTCTGACATGGTCCGTGTCGACGACAGTCATCGTGTCTTCAACTTCGATTGCAAAGTGAGTTCTACGGCTTACCTACACTAGTGATGTTCTCATAGCTTTAGTACCAACAACATACCACGGAGTGGGCAATCCCTTTAGAAAACGCGGTGCCGTGTCTACGCGACCTGCGTAGTTGGTTGACCAAGGAGCTGGAGGACCCCCAAGGACAGCGGCCACACGTACCCGTCGAAATCAGGTTTTCTGCAGCAGACGATATATGGTTAAGTCCAAGCAATGGTCGCGTTACGTGTTGGATCGGAACGGTTCAATACAAGTGAGTGAAACTGGCTACATCTGCTCGATTCTTCTCTCACCGCTCTTTGTCTAGGCCGTATGGTCTCAACGTGCCCTATCGAAAGTTATTTGACGGCTTCGCTCGAATACTAGCGTCTCATCAAGGACGTCCGCACTGGGCGAAGGCCCATCGATTCCGACCCGATGATCTCCGGGCCCATTATCCACACTTCGACGACTTCGTACGCGTTCTAGAGCAAGTTGACCCCAAGGGAATGTTTCGAAACGAATACATTCAGCGTCACATCTTCGGAAAACCTGTAGATTCCCGTGCATTCAAAATGCGTGCTTAGGGCATCATACCCTCCTGGCTTCTACTACGTGATTATGAGTACATGTATTTCCATGATAACCTATGTTTATCGTACATAATACCTCCCGTTTAATCACAATCACAGTCCAAGTTGCTCTTTGATAGATTCCCTGACCTGCCTCTCGTACTCGGGGCGATTGTCGCGATAAAGTTTGCAACAGTCGATGTTGGCACCGCTCTCCAGGTTCGGTTCTTTCGGATAGATGCTATCATAGGCCGTTCGGACACAATAGTGGGACGACGCACCTGCTAACATGGAAATCACGCTGAGAATGACTTTCTCCACGCTCTGAACGGGGCTCCATCTTTCCGACGCTTGTTCATACATCGTTGGGTCGTCGCCGGGGGTGTGAAGAATCGAGATACAGACATTGCCATCTGCATAGACTGATCCAGAGATTATTATTCGCTGAAGAATCAGTTCCTTGGTAGGACCGACTCACTGTTCGGATGGAATAGAGGAGGTTCAAACTTCATCTTGAAAGGCGACAGTGGGTAGTCGGTCGGCTACCGGCAAAGTACTATCAGCTACGTCTCTTGGGTACGGCGAGAATGGTTTCACATACAAAGGTGAGCTTGGCCGAGAACACCCCACCTTCCTAAACACCGATAGGTTCAGGAATCGACCGACACATCTTTACAATCGTTCTCAGCTCACAAAGGGCGTATCTTTCGGACCACAGATGAGTGCCTCCCATGTGAAGAAATCGGATTCGGAGATAGGTCCTAGAGGTATCGTAGATTGATCACCTTGGGTGAGATCCTCGTAGTTCACGAATAATCACCTGCTGTAAACATGCCGTCTGGCGAACCTAAGCTCCCAGGTATCCTATATCAGCTAGACAACACCAAGATTGGTAGAGCCTCACTCACCTCCTGCTGTGAGCTGCTTATACTCTGTCATCAGCCTCCTGAGGGCCGTAGCGCTACCAGATGATCTTGATGCCATTTCTGAGTCGTTGAGCTAGAATGTTCGTGTTGTGCAGCACAGAGTGCAGGGTGATTACATAATTACAGCAAATCGGAACTCGGGAACAGGGCCGAGGCCTGAACAAACCCGAGGAAGCTTCGAGAACCAACTACGTTTACCCTAAATCCTACACGAGTATATCAATACATTACTTTTCTACTGATACAGAGCTGAATCAAGCATCCTCAAGAACAAGTCGAGGGACTACGTTCATTGCCATCAACTAATTCACAGATAAGAACCAGTTCCACGCGAATAAAACGGAACTGGTTACTCACCTCCTGGAACAACAGCTTGGCAGCGTATGGAATCGTGAGCTGCGCCATCTTTTTGGAGCTTTTGCAGAACGTGCACCAGCCGTTATATCCCATTAAGCCGCACTCCTGGCAGGCATTGACCTCGAACTTGTCAGATGATAGCATGAGTCGCTCGAGAAGAAGTTGAGTGGCGCCATATCCAATCAAGCAATCTCGTTCCATCTCTCCGAGTCGCAGACCACCTTCTCGGGAACGCCCTTCGGTAGGTTGTCGGGTGAGCGTTGCACGAGGCCCTCTATTGAGATCAGGGCGTCAAATCACGGTAGTTGCCGCGGGAGTTCGGGTACACTTGCCTTGCACGGGCATGCATCTTGTCCATGACCATATGTTCTACGTAGGTCTTGGCGTCAGCGAATTGAAGTTAATAACTAGAAGAATCGAGTTACTGAGTTTCTAAAACAAGGAGTCAGATTGGTATGGGCAATCAAGATGAGATCCGTCGTACCTGATAGTAGATAGGCCCGAAGTACACATACGCCTCCAGCGGTTCACCGGTGATACCGCTCGTTAGCATGTCCTTGCCGGAATAGCTGAACCCATTCTCGATAAGCAATCTGCTCATGTCCTCAACCTAGAGAGGCGTTAAGTCGATTTTTTTGTGACCTAAACAACCGTACCTTCGATCCTCCGAACGCAGTCCCATACTGAAGCTTTCCGCTCAGAACTCCAGCCTAAATGACGTATAAATAGACGATATAAATGACGAGGCGGAGGGGAGGGCGAAGTGCAAATACTAACCTTGCCCGCAAGCAATTCGATCATCTTCCCAACCGTCATACGAGACGGAAAACCATGCGGGTTCATGATTGTATCTGGAAGAAATAGGGCTGATTTAGCCTTCTGAACATGGAGAACGAAGAAATAAGAATTGATACCGGGAACAATGCCCTGGTCATTGAACGGCATATCTTCTTGGTTCACGATCAGACCACAGACGCCCTTTTGCCCATGCCTAGAGGAGAACTTGTCACCGAGCTCCGGCCTCCGCGTTTGACGTATCAAAACCTTGATCAAGGTTTGGTCGTTTTCCGTCTCACTAATCATGACTTTATCGATGTTGCCAGCGACGGGAGATTTGTAGGTCATAGGTGTGTTCTTATACGGGACGGTGGCTGCTTGGCCGGTGAAGGTGTTGTCGTTCGCGTTCATTGGGGATTGCTTGTTGATGTAAACATCGCCGGGATCCACTCGCTCGCCCACTCCGGCCAGTCCGTCAGGTTGAACGATATCATATTTCTTGGCTATTCGTCCATTTTCGTCCAACGGAGCATCTGCCAGACGGTCGAACCTAACGCAAAGTAATCAAAAATGCATTCCCAAAAAGTGCCGAGCGTACTCACGTCCCGTTGGGATACTTCCGTATCAACGTGGTATTTTTTCTTAAGACCTGGCAACGTCCGTATCCACGATCAAGGCTAGCCTAAAAACGACTCAGCCGAGCGTGTGGGGGAAAGAGAGTTTTACGCCCGTACCTTATTCAGAATGAGAGCATCTTCTATATCGTACCCAGAATAACTCATCACGGCAACAGTGGCATTTTGGCCAGCTGGTAGACGATCGTATCCAACCAGCTCAATTGTTTTCGTCTTGACCATGGGCTGTTGGGGATAGACGGAAAGATATAGGAGCGTGTCTATCCGGTTCAGCTGATTGTATCCAATAGCACCGATGGCTTGCTTCCCCATGGCACATTGATACGTATTCCGAGGCGACTGGTTATGATGGGGATAAGGGATAAGGCCCGCTACTGCTCCGAGGAGAGTAAAAGGCTCAATCTCAAGGTGTGTAGTACCGGGTACGATGTCGGATTCGTAGAGTGCGATGTAAGCATCGTTCTCCTCATTCACATCAAGGTACTCGACCAGACCGAGCCTCAAGAAGTCGTCAAAGGCCAAATTACCTTTCTTCAGTTCCTATTGATAGACTAATGAGTACCGGATCAAGGATATGGTCAAGTGGGGACCCACTGATATATGTTCCGCTTTAACTCTCGGACGCATATTCTCGACAATGATCATGGGGCGACATATACGGCCACCATCGCTCGCAATATGCACTGACTTGTGGTGATGATTGATATAGATGCTCACGAACTCGCTGAAACGTCTGGCCCTGCGGAGTTTGCGGAATTGTGCCACGAAGCGAGATGGATAGCGAGTGAGCCCAATAATGTTGCCGTTCACGTTGACAACGAAGGTGTGTGGAGCATAGACCTCCGTACCGGTTACCGAAGTGATATCTGCGGATGTTTTAAGCCAGGGTTCAAATGTTTGCCAGGCATCTCTTACCTTCGATGCCCAGCATGTAAGCAAGCCTTATAATAGGTTCTTCATCCACATCGGTGGTAATGTGTGTCATGAGGGCCAGGTTCTTCACCAGCCCGCAAGCTTCTCCTTCTGGGGTATCACTGGGGCAAAGCATTCCCCATTGACTCGGTTGCAAGGCACGAGGGCCGCTGACCTTCCTGGTCTTCTCGAATTGCGAGGATATCCGGGTCATCATTCCGAGCGCGGAAATAAAACTGAGACGACTAAGAACGTGAGTAACTCCGGCACGTTCCATCTTGAATCGTTTCAAGGACCAATTTCCTGTTGATATCGCACGAACAAAGCCAGAGGTGATGTGGTCACCCATGAATTGCATTGTGTTGTACGCGTCAAACTCGCTTGTTCTGGACGGCTTCTTCAACACTTTGTCAATAGCAGACTTCAGATTTGAATTGTAGGTTTTGAATAAATCTTCGAATAGAAGCGCGAGGAGTTGACCTGCTCTTGGTAAGGGTCAAGGCGACGATTAATAGAAGACATGAGCGCTGGACTTACAGCTCTAGACGTTTGTTTCCGACATAGTCCCGGTCATCGACCATCTTCTCGTCGTGCATGGCCATCAACACCCGGCGAGTCATGGTCGCAACGAAGATTGCTTTAGCTCGCAGATCAAGACCTTTGACAGGTACATGAGCGAGGACGATCGTCGCCATCGCCTCCAACGCCTCCTCCCAAGCGGGTCGCCGCGGTCCAACTACTCGACGATTGATCTTGACTCGAGACCCGATCCATTCGAGGGCCTGATGGCGCGTGAAAACGCCCAACCTCGCAGCATCCTCCAAATTTGCGGAGAATGCAGATTTGTACGCGTCCGTGGCTCCGGCAGTAAGGAGAAGGATCTCCTTATCTGACTGAATCCCGAGGGCTTTCAGTGCAATTACAATAGGAACGTCTTCGTGTATGGAGTTGTGGCGCAGGTATATCTTCCCCTTCTTCGTTGCAACGTAGGTTTTGGACTTTAGACCGCCGTGTGTCGACCTGCGCTTGTTGCTTGAATATGCGCGTGCAAAAAAAAAAGGAACTACGCACGATGTGCAAGACGCCTGAACTATACCTTTGACGGGATCCGTCTCGACGATGATTCGATTTTTACTCAACTGCTCCTGTACCAGGATCACCTTTTCCGTTCCCTTAACCACAAAATACCCACCGGGATCTAGCGGGCATTCTATCATACGTGCTAATTCCTCTTCCGAACGTCCTGTGAGGGCGCACTTGTTGCTCCGAAGCATGATAGGTAAGCGGCCTATGTTGACATTTCTTTGGATGACTTTCTTGCCACGAGTGTAGTGTATCGTCACGATAATTGGAGCACTATACGTCGTGTCTCTCAATCTGCATTCGTTCGGGGTAACTCTCTTGTCCACGGCCTCCAATTCGTTTCGATCTGGGAAACCGACGTTGATGTCCGTGTATTTCAACCAGAAACGAGGATCGACGTCCGAGGTGACTTTGTTGTTGGCCTTGACAATATTCTTGATATCCACGTCGACGAAATAGTTGAACGAGTCGATATGTTGCTTCACCAGTCCCTTGACTTTGAGAAATGCGGGTAACAGAAGCCATTTATCCTGAGAAACAACATGAATGATGAAAAGCCTGAACAGTATTGGGCTTGTTGACATACATCAACGGTCTTGATGGGATCCGTCACTCCCAGCCCACGCCAGTCCGTATCCATCCGATCCCACTCATTCTCTTCTTGAGTTCCCATAACTGCTTGGAAGCAGGTTCTTGTTTTCGGAAAGAAAAAGTTGAAGAGAGAAGGCTAATGAGCCAACGAACCACTCTCTTCGGAGAGAGCGTTGCACCTCACCTGTGCCCTTCGCCTAAGCTTCAGGCACGCTGTGAAGTGAAGGAGGTGCGAGAGGATTCAAGAGGAGAAGGTGCGTCCAAGCGATCCAGTTAGTGGTCACGACGATCAAGCTCAAGTCAGAATATTCAGGCGAGTCACGTGACTTAATAGGCCTTGCTCCTTTCGAATTCCCAAGACCCTTCCTTGAAGTTCGAGCATCCCACACTGGCAATTTTCAACGAACTTAACGATAAACTCAGCCAATAACCAATAAGAATGCCTCGATGAGGGCTCCTTGCTCAATTCAACGTCCATGAGAGCAGGAATGCACCTGCTCCCAGAACATTGTACTACATGTCGCGGCGTGTGACATGCACGATCGACTCGGAGATTCTCAGCCAAAGTTACCATTGAGTTTTCCACGTTACAGGACTCTTGTCCAAAAAGTTCTGCGCTCGTTTATCGCCCACATGGTCTCTGAATTTTATCTGTCTGAATTCGTACAGGTCTCGTTGTGAGCTGACAGAGTGAATGTCAATCTCGGGACGCCCTGCGAACATTCTCAACAGCACATTGATAATACTGCTCTATCGGGCTCGGGGGGACCGAATGACCACTTCCACGGTCCGTTGCTGTTATCACCCTCTTCCTCTATTCCGCACTAAACACGAACTCGACTCTCTCTTCACCCGAGCACCCGGAAAGCCTATCAAAGGGAATTACCGACTATGTCGCTGCCATCATCTCGGGGTCCCCAAGGATTCGTAGAACTCGGGATTCAGTCATGTATCGTCCGGATTCCAAGAAAGAGGCTTATAATTAACAGTCGCATCAGCCACCGGGCCTCAAACTGGCTGAGTACAGAAGCTTCCTGGCATGCTTCCCAAACGCCAAGCCCTCTGGATATTATGAACCAGATAAGCCAACCTTCGAGTCTCAGCACCGGAAAACCAAACAGTGTAGGTTATCCCAATCCCTCCCATTGTGTATCGTCAATGTATCTCAACTCTTGGTTGAGAATGTGGCGCACGCTCATAAATGCTAGTGTCCGATTTCTGCCCGAGAATTCGACGAGGCGTACGATACGGGGCCTTAAGGTTGAGTCCCCAAACTGCTGATTTTCAGTTCTGGGAAGCCTTGTACATTTGGGGACGACAAACATACAGTACATAGAACAAGAAACAATACATACAAGATGAGATCTTCGAATACGAACAAGACACTCTGGGGCATGCCGCATAACCCACCGCTTCAAGGGACTACTCTTCCTCAGAATCTGGTTCCCCTTTTGTTTCCTCCGCAAATCCATCCAGTCTAGCAAGGATGGCTGCCTGTTCCTCTGGAGTTTGTTTCGTGCTACAAAGGATCAGCTGCGACCTTCCCAACTAGATTCGGAACACGTACAAAGTTTCAGCGAACCATGGCAGGTCGTCGATGGATTTGATGGTACCCAGCTTCAGCAGCGCCCGACGCCTACTGAGCAACCTACATCAATAGGTGAGTGATCATCACCGTAGGGTAGTTGGCGAGAGTTTGAGGACATACATCTCTTGAGGCGATGGTTGAGGTTTATGGTGTTTCCGGACAGGTGGCCACTGCGGCGCGGGTGAGGTCTTCTTCGAGGTCTTACCGCCCTTGCCGTGACGTCCTTTCGCGGGCGGGGTTTCCGTTTTGTTCGATGCTTTCTTCCGACGGGTATTCTGGAAGTGCGACTTAACAAGAATACCAGTAAACATGACTGGATGTTGTTTACCTCTACTATCTTCTTGACTCGTTCCTCCTCGATCTGATTGGTTCGTAGAAGGGCGTCATTATGGTGGCTGTAGGAGATTCCAACTGAACTAAGAAGCGTTTCAATGGCATCTTGTTCCTTCCGGGGGTTGGGTGTGGTGGACGTGTCTGGCAGCGGCATTCGATGAGTCGTTCCTGAATAAGGAATGGCACTCACCGTCATCTACAAGGAGAGAGCCGAGTCCATTCACATTCTGTAGACAATAATCAGAAGTTTTGCCGGTAGAAATGGCCTGGGCTTACATCGTCTTTGGATTTCGCTTCAGCTTCTACAAGCTGACGATCCTCCGCGGATAATTTGCGAGATTTTGGATTGAGGTTGGCAAGGGCCCAGTTCATGGCAGAAATGTTGGCATTCTCAATCTATTGCAAGTCAGGCACAGTCTCACCGTGATCAGGGGGCACACTGACCGCCATCTTACAATGTTCGTCGAGCTTGAAGATGTTCTTGATACCAAATAACTCTCCCTGCCGTTTCGGGTCGTTCTGCACGCCTTTGAAGTACCTATGTCGAGGCAATATATCAATTTGCGGCTCATGGCCGGAGCTTCCTAGCAAACCTCATTTGCACACTGGCATCGTATCCTATTGCCATCTGCTGCTGCTTGTACACCTGCCGAGCATAGATCATTTCTTCTACGGACCCTGCGCCGAGGAGACGATACACGTAGACGTCACGAGTTTGGCCTATTCGAAACGCTCTAACGGAGGGATCAGGATGGGGGCATCATAATCGTGGCCGCAGGCATACCTGTCCATCGCCTGTAGGTCGTGGGCAGGATCTGATCGTGCGTCAGTCGTCAATGTCGCGGACTGACTCAACGAAATATCTCACTCCAATTGGGATCTCCAGAAAGAAGCTTAGTATCAGTGTTCTCAATCAAACCAGGGGAGTACAACCGACCAAAGATAACAACCTTGTTGGCGCCTGTGGGACTATGAGCTGCGTCGAAGCGACACAAGACACGAGATTCACTCACATGTAAGATTGAGTCCCACCCCCCCAGCCAATGTTGTGATGAGAAAGATGAATGCCTCAGGATCCAAATGGAATTGATCAATGAGCCCCATTCCTGTGAAGCCTATCAGTCCGAATTTGACTCAGAAAGAGGAGATAGCGGCTTACTATCCTGAGGCCGAGTATCCCCACTCAAAGTCAACGACTTATACGCTAAGTAAAAGTCATCTCAGCGCGGATCACCGGAGTTATGATGCGTTGTGGACGGACATTCGGCCTGCAAGTGATATTCCAGCATGTATAACAGCCGCTTGGACTTCGTGAATATGAGGATCTTGTTTGTCGGGTCTTCCTGTCTCCATGAGGCAAGCAGCGTTTTCAAGGCCTTAAATGGGATCAGCGTTGGCTCGGAAGCAAGTATAGAAGTCGTGCTCACCATCCATTTACCACAATACTGAGGAAGTAGTTCGAGTTCGCTGGCCTTTGGAGCGTCCCCGTTTGGAAAGAGTATGCGAGAGAGGGCACGATTCTTTTCCAGCTACGGACATTCGAATCACAGATCAGCGACTACCAAGGCCGTTGGACAGAATTGCTGACCTGGTCCGGTGAATCATCTTTGCCTGGTCCGAGGAGGAATCAGAGAAGTCAAGTCAGAGTCAGCTGGAGCACAGACCTGGCATAACCAGGGCTAGGTGATTGGATAGCTTAATTAGAAGAGACATGAAGCGCAAAAGGTCGGCCGGTTGGTATTTATAACAACAATCTTTCGTCCTAAATCGGGGTGACGCTGGTCATCTACCGCATGCGTCGTACGGGGGACGAGATGAGACGCACTTTTTCTTGGAACCGCAGCTACAAGGTTCGTCCTTGCGAAGCAGTTGTTGGACGGGCTCCATTCCTAAGATCCGTTTGTATGCCTTCATCTGTTCCGTGGCCAAGGGACAGAACACCACTTGATCTGTCTTTTTTGGCATCTGGACAGCGAGAAGGAATGAGAAAACCCATGATCACGAGCAGAGTTAACTAACTTGGTCCTTGATTATGTCCTTCGTTCTGTCCGGAAGTCAGAAACCCCGAGAGAAGGACTCTGGACTGGAAATAAACTCGCCTCCTCAAAAAATACCGTGGCAGGAGCTTGTCTTTCAATATCTTCGCAACTTCCTGAGGCCCGAGTCAGCTAGTAGTGGTACTAAATGGTATAGAGGGTCACGTACCAAAGCTTTCAGACGCTCCTCTTCGGTTGCTGACGTAGATTGACCGGCCTGCAACGGAATTGTGACATAGCCTCTCCACTGTTTGAGTTTGCCCAGATAGCCAGGGTTCGTCCAGTCCAAAATTGTCCATAACTCATCGTACGAGTTCTGGATAGCAGTTCCGGTCAAGCCAAATCTCCGAGTGCATTCGAATCGATGATAAGCCTTCGCCAGCTTGGAAGAAGGGTTTTTGAGACGATGGACCTCATCGACAAATATACAGGACCAAGGAAGTGTGTCGATCAAATCGATATCTCCTCGTGCAATGTCAAACGTGGTTATGACTTGTATGCTGTGAGGAGTGGAGCGACCAAGAATATGATGTCCACGTACCGACGTCCAGCCTCCCCATCTTGAAGTCTTTCAATACTGAGTTTCTGTCGTGTCCGACATAGACACCCACTTCAAAGTAACCCCACTATCAGATAATCAGTAGAGGATCAACCCTACTTTAGGATGATGATACCGTCTGCAATTCCCTTTCCCAATTTGGGACTACTGAGCTTGGAGCGATAATGAGGCAAGTTGGCCACGTCGCGTTGCCCGGAGGGAGCTCGCGTCTCTTACGCCACGCGTCACCGTCTTGAAGTTTGGAAACATGGTGCCGTCTCCGAGAATCGTCAGAGACGATCCCTTGCTTCTTCATTATTGCGGAAAGGAAGGATATGACTTGGATTGTCTTGCCTGAAAACGAACCGGGACACGGTCAGTTTCAACACCGATTTCATTGGAATACACATGCCCTAAGGAGTGCGGTGAGGTGTCATTACTCGAGTAGGATACGACGAAGGTTCTCACTAAGCCCATGTCATCTCCCAACAGACCTCCCAAGCCATTCCGAAATTGATTCCAAAAAAACTTCACGCCATCTCGCTGGTATTCACGCAAATACGTGTTGATCGGCCCCGGAATCTCAAGGCATTCCTCGCCATCCAACACATGAGGACCAAGAACTTGTTGATCGGAGGAGAGGGAGAATCCTGGGCGGGGAGAACCCTGGCCCTTCAAGGAGGATGTCATCCTCACGATGCGCGATGTTTGTCCTCCTAGCTCATCCTCAGTCTCAGGCTCTGTCACAGAGTCTTCTTGATCAGCCACCTGCCCTGGTGGCTTCTTGTCTGGGATAACAGGTTCATCGTCTGACTCCGTGACCGAGTCTTCACCTGCCTTCTTGGCTTGGGGCAGGCCTTCCGATTCTGTTTCTGGTTCAGTCTCTGACTCCGTAACAGAGTCGCTATTCGCCTCTGGTCCCACCGATAGCTTGTTCTGCGGACGCGATCCATATCCCACGGTGGCCTTTGTGATGAGAGGTTCGCCTTCATCGAATGGGTGGGAGTCGTCTTCGCCTTCGTCATCCCGTTCATCATCCGCTCCCATGGAGGCTTCCTCTTCCTCTGACGCTGAGAGCAAGTCAAGGTCCCGGCCTGGGAGCATTTATGAGTAATGACGGGATGCGATAACAAGAGTGAGGTATACCGAAGAATTCCAGTAGAGGATTAGCGCCAAGATGCCTAGATTGGACTCCTAAAAGCTCGTTGGCTATCGCACTGGCAGTAAATTCGAGAATGTACACACTTCTGGCCTTTTTTCTCTCCTGGAACATATCCTCCGAGTCGCTTCCACTCTTCCGCGCCCTCTTAAGACGCGTCCGTCCCTCCTTTTTCCCGCCCTTCTGTGCAGATTTATTTGGCTTCTTGGACTCATATACGAACGTTCCAGTGTTAAAATCGCTATCCGAATCGGTTTCTGAGCGAAATTAAGTTGTGACTTCATATTTTGTGTCAACATTCATACCTAACGGGGCTGGTATCGAGGCTGCCTTCCCTGCGGCGAGGTGGTCAATCTATTGCGCTTTACTTGTTTGACATAATACGTACTCTTGTCATACGCGGACAGTTTGGCTGTGCCTGCCGCGTCTACGTTATTCATGTTCGAAACTGAGGACGCCAGTCTTTCCCCTAGAAAGTTGAGGGTTGCGAGACCGAGGGGGGGAGAGAACAGTGTGACTCTGAGCAAGAACAAAATCTGTGACGTGTGACGTGACATCGATGCACAACGACGCGCTTGATCACATGATGGGAAACAGCAACATACTTACCCTGTTGGAAATTCAGCTTTCGGCTTCGGCTCCCGTTGCGAATGGTTGAAGCTCAAGTTTCCTCCCCCGACCGCCAGTAGGTCCACTTTATTTCCTACTTGAGTGACGAATCAGCGTTTAGTCTAGGCCTGTAACCGTCGACGCTTGCTCATTGACGGGCATGTCACAGGTCTACGTTTAGTCACTCAACCTACTTTTAGGTTTGACCGAAACCCCCCGACGTGATCACTAATTTATATGCCAAATGGCTTGAAGTCACGAACCTTTGCCAGTTAGTGTTCCCGAATCTTGAGAGGCTTGACGCTTGAGTGTCATGATAAAGCCCTCCAGCACCGTCCTATCAGTCCTGTATATTGAGAGAATATCTCAAGACCTATATTGAAGACCTATATTATAATATCCTAATATCCCGTTGGTGGGACTTTTGATGTACACACAACAAGCGTTTCAACATGAAGCCGCGTCCAGTACTCTCACAAGCAAAAGCATTATCACTGGTTATCGTCTGACATAACGTCGCCATCATGCAGTCCAGCGCTATCCCGTATCCGCCGGCACATAATCTCGACGTAGGCCTGGTTAGCTTGCCATTCTTCCCCGATCGATTCGTCGCCCTGCTAATCAGACAATCAGGACCAGCCGTCACGCAAATCGTGGGATAACACTCACTACAACAAGAGCCTGCAACCGCTGCAACGACGGCTGTAGCTTTTTCCCGACCTCCAAACGTAGGGTCTCCGGCTCCGGGGCTGCAAGGAACCGCATTGCTGAGCCGCCGAGGGAGGATGGTCCCAAAGTAGGTGCTTTCGGGTTTGAATTTTCGCTTTCGTTGTAGTGCCCTATATGCCGCCACAGAAGGAGGAGAAGCATTTCAATGATATCTATCGCAATCTCATGAGTACGCGTCGTAAAGAGGTCGAAGTATGATCAAGCCAAAACTCACTCATGGTCAACCTAGCATCTCTCGAAGCGATCTGCTTGAGACGTTGTAACTCTCGGCACACGAGAGACCTCTTCTGTTCAATCTCCAGGTCTTGGATGAACTCGACGTCCACATCATTGACTATCTGTTCGCATTTCAAAAGTCATTGTCATGTTCGAGGAAAAGTAATTCATCTGTGCTCACCTCATGGATGTTATCGACCGCTATGAGCGCCCTGGCTCCCAGTTCCGCCGAAATATTGGATATTTGTCTCAACGTGCCGGCCAGGTCATTGCAAAGCGTGCTGAGAGCTTCCAAGGCGTCCCCTAAGGTAGGTATTGTGGCTGAGTGGCGATGATCCAGTCAGTAAACATACCATCCGATGTATCATAGTTTCTCTTACCCAGAAAGTGACCCCGTTCCTCGTGTCGTGACAGTGTAGTAATCGGTGATAGGACTGGGCTGATTTCAGGCTCTGTGGGCGAGCATAGAGTCAGTTCGATCGTTCTAATGACACACAGGGGAAAGGGGAGGAGAGCACACCAGTGAAGTCGCTGATAGCTCCCGCATAGGTGACAAGCGCCTTTCGTAGTATCTTTCCCGTCTTCCGAACCCTAACTTCGAATTTGGTTTCAGGGCCGAATCCTTGCAGGAAGGTGAGCTTCATTGTAAAGTAGTAGAAAAGGACAGGCGTACCTGAGGCCGGGGTGCTTGCATCTGCGACTTCGGCATCTGTTTGAGGTCGTATCTGGTCTATCCAAGGGCCATTCGCCAGACATCTCGTAGAGAGCGAAAGGATTGCATTGTTGATCGATCCGAACCCGGAGTGAGTCGAGAGCTGGCGAAGCGGGATCATTTGAGTCACAGGAGTAACGTTAGAAGGGCGATGGATCACGCACCAAATCAGTCCGGGGCACTAAGGGAAGGACCTGTCCGCACAGGGAGACTAGCAAATGCACTTCCTCGAGCAGGGCGAGCGACACATCCTCAGTTTCGTTCTTGAGTAGAATCACCACAGTTGAACTATGCCGAGAAAGGAAATCGAGAACCTGAAAGAGGGAAGTAAATCAATACGATCCAATGTTTGAAAGAGAATCTGACAGACCTGACTGGAAGCCGTGGCATGCTTTGCACTGAGGGTAGCAAGTATGGCGTTGATGAGTTGAAGACTGGGCATGAACAGCTGGTGATAACGTTGAATAGCGGAGGGGAGGAAGGTATCGTGATCTAGACAGTCTTTAGCCAGAGGAAGCCCGGCGGTAGGCGAATGCGACGTACCAACGAACGAAGAATCAGCCTCAGGTCGGGCATCCAAGTAATCGCATTGGGCAAGCACCGAGATCAAACGAGACTCGAGTAAACGCTCTGCTCCAGCTCTAGTCTGGGCCAGCCGGATAAAGAAGGACATTTTTGCCTCATACACATATAGAGGGTTAAGGTCATCTAGGGCACCGAAAAGGTCAGCAAAAGGTCACTCTTCATACTAGGAAATTCCATACCAGGATCTGGCTTTAGCACGGATTGAAGCAGCAGATCTGTCTCGCCTAGCCCTTGAGCGAAGTTGGACAGAATCCCGTGGCGAACGACGTAGTCCGGGATAGGGTGGTGCTTATCCGAGGAGGAGAGCTGCACGAGAGAGTCCAGAAGCATGAAGGCTACTGTCCGCCACACCTCGGTGCCATCGATGGCGTCTCGGGATATAATTTGTACCAGCCGTTCGAGAGAAGCCTTCATCAGTGACAAACTGTTAGCCTGTATTGTCGAATTCGCCTGATTCAATGATTTGCCGAGGCTGGCAGGTACAAGGGACATCGAGTCACCAAAGTCTTCGATCCTGTTGTTGGACTTCAGGAGCGATAGATGCAATGCGTCAGATTTGGGAGGGGGCGAAAGTTCGTCTGAGGATGAGATGAGGTGGATGTAGTTTATCAAGGACGCATACAAATTGCCTCGAACAAGTTCTGCGCCTCCACTTCCAATGATGCATTCCAAAATGTTACGAAGGATGGCGTAAAGTCGCTCAGCGGGGAGACTACCTGAATCGGGATCACCGCCAGCTGACTGGAGGATTATCTGATGTCTTCTGTCTTCCCGCAACTTCGTTATCGAGGACAGTATGACTTCCGAGAGCAAGACTGCTGTTGACTCGTCGACGTTTCCTGAATTGATGATGGGAGGTAGAACGTGAAGCACGTCAAATAGCATGTTCTCGCGGTGATCATGGGGGAGACGGTGGAAACATTTCGTCAGGGTAGTATCGAGCAACCTGCGCCATGCCTCAAAGCCTGTTCCGGTGGCGTACACGATCTGTCGGCGATGGTTTTCAACGGCGCAACTCTCCAGGATGTAGTTGGTCTCGAGATTGAGTTGCTCCGCTTGTGTCGTAGTGACAATGGTATTCTGCGAGAACAACGTACGCCGAGCAGCTGACAGGAGAGAGAGTAGCTCTGACCTATCGATGATGTCGCAACCAGACGTGTCCTTCCGAATGCAGGACTGGAGGTTCAGCTTGTCTAGGTATTGTACCTGAACAGGCCGCACCTCCAAGGTGTCGGACCAGTCGAATGTGAGAGACTGCACAAACTCGATGATCCTCAGATGCGACTGTCCCACATCACGGAAAGGGCGGGACATTTCATCTTCCCAGATATCGCCATCCTCCACGGGAGAGTCATTGCCGAAAAGAATGTCAAGGAGCTCAGACACAGCGCCATGCTGGCCCTTGTTCGTAAGGACGTGCAAATCTAATGCGACGAGGTTGAAGATCCAAGATCTCAGCCGAAGGAACGAGCTGAGTGTTCCAGTGGTCGCTGTCACCCGGGAGCCATCCTGATACTGAACCTGAATGACGGGTTCACTGTAGTTCTCAGGAACTTGAGATGGGATCGCAGCTAGATGGCGAGCAAAGAAGTCCTCCCGCGTGCGCAAATAACGCATCGTGAAGCCTGAGGTGCGTGGGTGAACGCATAGTTGATAGATGACGTGATAACATCGCTCTGCTAGTGCCGGGAGACTGGCGAACAAGGGCACGGCCTGAAGGGCATGGGTGCGAGCCTTACTCTTCCCTTTCAACTTCGGAACGGCGACGTTCAGCAAGTCCAATATAACGTGAATGCAAGTCCTCCTCGATCCAAGGGCGTGGGGATCTTGTATCCCCTGATTGCTTTGGGTCGAACCGAATAACAAGAAATGAGCGAAGTTGGGATATGGTCGATTGGTATCGGTGTTCTGAAGCAATAGTTCGAGAGCGGCTACTCTCGTCGCCTGCTCCAAGGGGACTGGTGGATTGCTGATATCAGGTGCACCTGCACCCGTGACCTGTTCGGCAGTTGTCTCTGCCTCAGCCACATCTTCGGATGTCTCTGCTTGCAGGAGGTTGACATACCCCGTCAAGATGCGATCCGACTCGTCGCTTCGCTCGATCAAGGCCGCAAGGTTGGTGAAGGCTGTTGAGCGGGACAAGATGGAAAGGATCTTTACAGAGAGGAAAACCACTTCGAAGTGCGAAGGGTACGAAACGTACGCGCCGAGAGCAGGAACTGCCTGTGGGACGAACGATAGCGTTTGGTCGAACTTCGTGTAGTGCGATCGGTGATGTACAGACTCCACAAGGGATGTTCCGTCAAGGTCGCCCAGGACTGGAACAAGTATATCCAAGAAGATGTCCTGTATCTCGAGAACTCGAAGGACAATTCTAAGTACCCTCACAATGGTACTCTCAAAATATGGCTCTTCCTTGGCGAATCCCTTCTCGAAGCCCTGGAGACCCTCGATGATGTACGAAAGGATCGACTGGTGTAAGGGCTTATCACGCCCATCGATGAGGAGTCGATTCATGATATCGTAACCTGGATGGACCAAGTACGGCGCAACAGTGGTATTCTTAAGCTCGTTTGCTTCTGCCGCCAAAAGGAAGGATTCGAGATCATAGCTCGCCAATGCTCTTTCAATAAAGCATAAGCAAAGGTCGTTGATCTGCCACCTTTCTGAAGGTCGTAGGTACTCTCGAGAGGGGATCTTCGAGAAAACGTTATCGATGACGAAGCCGACAAATGGCCCTATGCCTGGGAGCCGGTAGGGTTGTCCTAATGCATCGGGGATGGTAGTGACGGGAACGACCTCGGCAACACGATCCTTGAGAGGAACACGCTTCTGGGTATGTATAAGGGTGCCGAGCAGCTTTAAGAAGGGTATGGTGGCGGGGTAAAGGCCATGGGCGGCTTCTACCTCCTCAAGCTCCACCTCAACACCTTTCACAGGACGGAACCCTACCGAGAACCCGGTCGTAGGTGTAGCACGCACGTTAATGACCTCCAACTTCTCCATGAGAGTCCACACTGCCTTACATATCTCCACACCAGGAACACCTGCACCTGGTTGGCAGAAAGCTGAAAGGGTCTCGAATAGCATCCCCTTCAACTCCAGCGGAACGCTCAACGGAATGAGAGAAACCAATGTGGGAATAGCGCGGAACTGAGCATGGCCGGATATGGCGATCCGTACCGCGACAGAGTGCGTCACGACTGCAGACAGTAAACGGAGGAAAGACTGTGCAAGTAACACGTCTTTCGGCGTGATTGCCAGCCCGGTTTGCGGTTGTTGGACGTGCTGTTGCTGCTGCGATTGGGATTGAGCTCCAAAGCCATTCTGAGAAAGAGACTGATTCGGTACCGGACTTCGCGCCGTAGCACCTGATGCCCAAGCATCCAGCAGACCGAAGATGACTTCCCAGGAAACTGAAGACCCATTGCCACCCGTAGGCAACGAGCTTCCAGGAACGATCTCTCCTCCGCCTCGAGCCATGAAGTTGTAGGCCAATTCGCTACAATGCTGACCCGCTGCCAATCCTGCCAGCATGTCGTAAAGCGCCATTGACATCGTCGAGTCATGAGCTTGCGTGGACCATACAGCCCACTGTAGAAAGGCAGGGAGTCGACCTGTCGTCGTCTCAAGGACCTGTAGATACGTCGGGCGACCAGATTCTGAGTTAGGCCCGGCTCCCCAGAATTGTAAACCGGACTCTTTGGGAAGGGACGTGTACAGAAGCCCAACAAACGAGTAGAGCATGGCGATGTCGTTTCGAGGAGATGTCTGATTGGTATCCTGTGGTGGAGCCCCACCAAATCGGCTGGTTGCTCGGTTACGGTCACGGGCACTCGCAAGAACGAGGTCCTCCTGGCGTTGCTTTATTTTCCTCAGCTCTGAAGAGGCGTGCGTGATCAATAACCGGATCAGAGTCTCAAATGCTGAGAGTACATGGGATTTAAAATCGTCCGAAGGCACCTCTCGCTGGTCCTGCTGTTCCTGGGTGGGTACAAGATTCGCCAATAACGACGGTATATGAGGACCACCGTATTTTCTCTCGAGCTGGAGAACAGCCACGCTGAGATACGCGAAGAGGTCGCCCTGTACCGCGTTCCAGATTTGGAGTTCTAACTCCTCCGTGCGGAAACCTTCCTTGTTCTCGAGCTGAGGATTGTTGTGACGATGGGAAGTCAAGAAAAGGGTCCATTTGAGGAGCACAACGGCCTTCAATCCGGGTTCTTTCCACGCCGAGGTAGGCGCAAGCTTCTGGGTCATGAATGAGATCGTGGACGTGTCGTTGGCGAGCATACTACGAAATTTGCCAGCCCGGCTGTCGGTACTGGCTGGATCAAGGGCGGCGAGAAGTGATGTGAGAACGTAATAGGTCATGCCGTGGTTGGGGTTGGCTTGCAGCCATTCCACTATGTGTTTGAGTTCTGACGGGGAGAAGTATCCCGCGTGCAGGATGTGATATAGAGCAGTGGCCAGTGCCCGCCGCTCGTACTTCAACGAGTCGTAACGCGCATTCAATATGTCGGAACCAAGGGTGACGGTGCCTAGTTCATAAACACGGCGTCAATAGGATGCCGCCGCGAAGGTTTGGAACGCATACCTTGGCCTTGTGGTACAGTAGTGTTGCTTCTGGCACCCTTCCTCGCTGCATCTACTCGAGACAAAACAGTCCCAATATTCTCTATCTCCTTGAACAATCTATACGCGAAAGGAATCTCGCCGCGACCTGGCTGACGTTCAGGAGGAATTATTTCCGAGGCCACGAATTGCGCGACATGACGATAAAAGTCTGAAGCATCCCCAAGTGCACCCAGTTCAGAGACCTGCATGAGAATACGTAGAGTGTCGGCAAGGTCACGACGTCGCTGGTGAAACTCGAAAACGGTTATTTCGACACATTCAACTGGGCTGATGTTGGGGTTCTGAGCCATCACATCGTTGAGCAGTCCGGCAATATATCTTTCTGAGCATTCGAGTTGCTGAGATAGGAAGATGACCTGTCTTGCGAACTCGGAATTAATGGCGACCTGCTTGCCATTGATGACGGTTTTGCCTGTTTGTTGAAAGAATACGGGGTCAGAGCCATGGACGCTATAAAACACATTCAAGACGCA
Organism: Marasmius sp. AFHP31; assembly: GCA_024721195.1. NCBI lineage: Eukaryota > Fungi > Basidiomycota > Agaricomycetes > Agaricales > Marasmiaceae > Marasmius > Marasmius sp. AFHP31. The sequence continues at coordinate 35,633 of JANHQD010001054.1, forward strand.
CCAGATTCTATCTCCTTTTGATGCTCCGAGTTCCTGATACCAACATCGTATACCTTCACCAAACGCGCTTTGTGAACCATAAGTTCGTCGAACACCTCTTGCTCGGCATATTGCGACCCTCCACCACCCAAAGCATTGAGAAGAGCAGACCGAAGTCGGGATATTGTGTCCATTTGTCCTAAGGTCTCTCTGGAGCTCGACAGAGGACCTATTGGGACGAGCTCGTTGGAGAATGGAGATTGACGGTGGTGGTAGAAGGAAAGTTCAAAACGCGTAAACAACCATCAACAAACGTCTTCCCACCTCACCACAACCTCGATCCGTTCAACAACGCTTGTTACTCGTTCTTTCTCCATTTATCAAGAGTTTTAAGGCCAAATCCCTCTCATACGAATCTATTCTGGAATTGGAACGTGTTCAAACACGCTTAAGACCCCATGGAAGAATCATCTCCACGCGTCAACTCTGCCTTCCTTGGAGGCTACGCTGGTAAAAAGGTCAGGTTGGTCTGCAAAGTGCTAAACGTAAGTATACACTCTCTACGCGTATGAAATTGCAGACTCTGACGCGCTCCTCTCTTTATTCACAGGTCAATACAGGGAGCAGACGCGCAACGGTAGAGGCCAGTGACGGGGGTAGAATTGAGGTTCAGTTCCACGGGGTCAGTTGAGCCAACATTTCCTTTGTCTTGACCGTGATTCTCAAAATCATGAAGGAAGATCCTGGTCTAGAAGGTTCGACATTCGTTGAAGTCGTCGGAACTGCAGCAGATGCAACGACTATCAAGGCTATGCTTGTGATCAAGCTCTCTGACAACTTGGGTGTGTCCTCGCTGTCCTGGACGTTTCTTTCTAATCTGACATGAGGATATCCTTACAGACATGAGTATTGTGGAAAGAGCGGTGAAGATGATGCACGAGGAGAGGTTTGCCGACCTATTTCAGCCTTGAGGCGGACACCACCAACCGATGATCAAGTTAGCGAGTGTATCGATATATGAAGAAACCATGTCAATATTGCTGTATACTAAGTCTCGACCGATCTAATCCTATTTGGCAAAACGAAGGGGAGCTTGATGTGATTTGACGAGAAACGGAAACCCAGCTTGCAAATGCCATGCCGATGCGAGGGAGGCTTATATTGACCCTGGCTAGGGGTTTAGATTCGTGAAGGGTTTCCTTCAGAGTTTCTCTGTGCCGAATGACTGCAAAAACAAAGGTTTCATTCAAAGACCACAGAGGTTATGGCACAATTTGATACAAAAAACATTGACCCAGGGATAAATCAGAAAATCTAGTCAAAGGCTTCTTCAGCACTCCTGCGGACCAGACGACGGACTTTCTTCCTGTACCCTGTCATAACAACTGTCAGGACTATCCGATGGGCTTTTCAGAAAAAGAAGGTACCTTCGAGGTCAGTCCGGACTTCTTTGGCGGCATCCACATTCGCTGGACTGTCGAGATTGGGGGTATCGGAAGATAATAGGGAAATAACACTGATCATCTAAACAAGGATGTTTGAGTCGAGACTTGTCAAACGTAATGGTGCGTACAACCTACAATTGACTCGACCGTGTGTACGGGCATCCATCGCTCCCCTGCGTCTTCATAGCCGTACTGATCATCTCCGGGCGCGTGCTGAAACATGTTATACTAGTATCCTGTGGTCATCGAAGACGGGGCGCACCAAAATGGAGATGCAAACGACACCATCGGCATAAACTGCGAGGTACCCATGTTGAGTCTCGCCACAATGAGAAAAAATTGAGACGGCATACTATTGGGGTGCCACATCGGGGTTATGAAGCGCATCTTCGGTGGTAGCAGCGGGAATTCAGGCGGGAAAGTCAGACGAGCTTTGAAGAAGCCACCTTCACTGCCCGGCGAGAAAGGTTATGAGCACATAAAACAAGTTTATCATCGAGGTTCAAGGTGGCCCGTACTAGAGAGTGTCTGGTGGTCTAGTATCACGATAGTCAGATCATTGCCACCAAAGGACAAAGGCATTGCGTACCCGATGATCAAGACTTCCCACTCGTAGAGGTTGTTCTCATCGACGAGCCCTGTTTTCGTGTCGGTAAGCCTGATGCATTGAGATTACCATCGGATGCACAGACCGGCTGAGAATCCCTCGACAGGACGCTTGGTTAACTCGGTTAATTGTCTTCGGAGCAAAAGGGTATTCGAGTTGCTGGGGGTTCCTGGTTTCGACATTGTATGTAGCAGACAAGATTGCAGACGATAGAGAAAACAAATACTTGGTGTGGAGAAAGCAGAGTTACCGCTTCCCAGTCGTCGGGTATATATTCATCACGTGGACTGCGTGCACGGACCCTTCAGGTTCGGTGCCATTCGGTGCTATTTATTCTCATTCAATCCGTCCACATCGGTCGACCTGCCTGATCCTGAGACGCCTCAAGGGAGCGAAGCCTTTCTGTTCCTTTCTCGGACTCATTTGCAGTCATGCCCTGAGGACTGACCACCGATTGACATTTGAGAACATTTCTCTTAGAACACCAGATGACAGGACGTCTCCGCCAATAGCGGCTGTCGAATCGAATCGAAACCTGGAGTGCAGCGCGTTTTAACGACAGCTGGCCACCGGTCACCGGTCAGAAAAGGCCTCAACTTCCCGGGGATCATGCTCTGCGGCTACTTGAAAAGTACCCATGGTCTGTGCGTGGGAATGAAATCAGATGCAGCGTTTCGCGCACTGACTCCGAGTCCTTGTCCTTTCAACTCCCCAAGTACCAGCTTCGCGTCAAGGATGACAGAGTCCCAGAATACGTCCAGCACGAATGTTCAGATCACGGAAGACACAGGTTAGGACCACCGTTCTACTAAGCTCCACTGACTCTCAAACAAGTTACAGATATCTCAACACTATCGGCAGCGCAGGTGTACGATCTCAATCAGGTGCGTGTCTTTTGGCTTTAACGAGTTGTGTCAGTATAATAAACCCGGTGCAGCGAGTTCTAGATTCCATTTCGGACGTGCAAAGGCCTCTCATCGCTACACGGTCAGACATTGCGGATTTACGGGCGGAGTATGAGAGGGGATCCCCTTCCTTCGTTCAGCAGATCGACTGGCTGAAGAGTCAAGGATACGCCACAATTCGACGAACTAGAGGTTCCTCTAGAGCTACTCATAGTTGATCACGGTAGCTAACTTCTATCGTTTTACGACAGGTGACGGTGACTGTTTCTATCGCTGTAAGGCGATAACGCAAGTATGTTCCTGTTGGGGTTTCTGACGATTGTCAGGTGTTATGCAGCGGTCGCATTTGCGTTTGTTGAACTTTTACTACATTCAAAGGATCGCGAGACAATCGTGAAGCTCGCACTGGAAACTCTGGGCAGATCTCTTCAGATGCTGGAGAGTGTGGGATTTGAGAAGCTCGTGTTTGAAGATTTTTATGAGGTGTTGGAAGGATTGGTGGTCAGCATAACAACGCCTGATC
>JANHQD010001055.1:0-56570 GCA_024721195.1 Marasmius sp. AFHP31
TATCTGAACAATCTTAACCAATTACTTATGCACGATGCTAGAAACAAACGGATATCCGTCCTTTTACACGTTCACCGAGATGTTCAAGAATTCCAGGTCCATAGCCAGGCCGTGATTATATGCTAACTGGATAGGACTAAAGTGTATCTTCGGCCAATTCTGAAAAAACTTCAGTTTCGGTACCTGAAGCGCGAGAGCCTAACACACTTGACAAAAAACTAGCACGCACGACGTTGGCAGACTCACAAAGGCAATCCCTGCTAATCCAGCAATAATCAAGTCCAGACATCTAGAAATATCCGCGTCTTCCAAGTAGATCTAAGGGGGGAAAGAGGACTTCAAACTTGTGAAACATTTGTATACATTCATCTCGAGTGTGCGCAGAGACCTCCCCACGGAAGTGAAGAGAGAAGACAAGAAGGCGAGCCTCGAGGACAAGAGACCAAGGAACAGTAAGGCGGTGCGGCTGCTTACCGTAAGTATTATTAATTGTTTTGTGGTAATTCGAGTCGAAAACACAAGGGGGATTGCCTTTTAGAATTATGCTCACTTCACATGACCTGGATATAAGAAGACATAAAATTCCATATTAGGGCATACTTGCGGGATAAGACAAGCTGTGAAGTGAAAATTAATTTCGAGCGGGCAGAGGGACCCTTCTCCTATCGGAGTCGGGAATGATTAGACCCGAGGCACGAGGGTCTTGTCTCAGAATCACCAGCGGGTTCACAGCTTGTCTTCTACCTTTTCTATCCAATTCCTCACTCATAAGACATACCTCTCTGAAAGAGATTCGTGGATTGCTTTGCAGTAATTCCATCGGATACATATCGAAGACGGTATGGCAGCTTGCACAACAAACTCCTTGCATAATCTACCGTCGTTCACAGGCGTTCGGACTGTTCCAAATTCCGTCGCACGCCATCGCTCAAGCGCTTGCAGTACAACTGTATCGTCGGAACCGTCAGGGCTGAGGGCTCCCCATTGCTGTGAGGCCCGTGTAATCGCGCACCACTATCCCGCATGCCGCGCGTCCATTCTACTAAGCACTTTGAACCCTTTGCCCCGTGTTACTTGCAATTTGAGCTTACGCGTACGAGTGTTTAGATTGTGGTCTTCAATACCGAGCATCAGTCGCTACCGCGCATCCATCATACTAAGTACAAGTTCGAACCCTTTGCCCCGTTTTACTTGCAATCATTCGAGCTTACGCGTACTACGAGTGTTTAGATTGTGGTCTCCAGCACCCAACACCAGGAGCTCCCGCACATCTCTTGGTCGTACATACCAGCTACTTAGAACATACTTCCAGAAGTACGTCTTCAATCGGTATCTCACAAACCTCGCTGAGCTTACTGTCTGACAAGGGTGGTGGCACATCCAAATCATTGGGCGAAACTGATGCGAAGTTATATTTGCTTCAAAAGAAAGATTTTGTATGGCATTGAAAACCGCTATGACTGTTAGGGCACGGGGCTTTTTTATTCATCCGTTCTTTCCAACCCCAGATGCTTTCAAAATGTCTTTCACAGCCCTTTACCCTAGGGCATTGCCCACGATCTGGCGCTATAAAAGGAGACCCTAGAAGACTTCAGATATCATCACCAGCAACCGATATCGCGAGAGTCCAATCCCCATCTCATCCAAAATCTCCTTTGACACCGCAATGCAAACTCGCCAGGATACGAAAAACCAGAAGTCCGACTCCACTACGTCCCTCATCCCGAAGGACAAAAAGACCAACGAGGACTCCCCGTCGACGTCGACACAGAAGACCACTGGCAAAACTGGTACGCTCTTCTCCCTCTTCCAGCTCTACTCGTCGTGAGCCCTAACGACCTCGCTCTCAGACTCCCAGACCAGTCCCTCCACGTCCAACGCCGCGGGTGCCAGTACGACCGCCGTCCCTACCGGTAGCTTCGTCGACTTTGCCCAGAAAGCGAAGAACAACGGCTGGGGTGCTCCTACTCCTACGAGGCCCAACCTGGGTGCTTAAGAAGAAGGTAGGTTTTATCGTCGTATCTGTAACAAGCTCCCGTGCTAATTCTCTGGTGTAGGGCTCACGCTCAACATCGGCTCTTGGACATGGCACGTCAAAGCAAAGAAGGTCGCACTACACCTTCGTGTAGGCCTGTCACCGGCCTAGTCTTCATGAAGCTTTACACAGTAACACAAATCCCCGACTCCCTGCTTTCCCGTATCCTCTCGCTTTCTCGTTTGACCCATACCTCGAAATTCATTTTTTCTTTATTTTCTAATTCCTATTGTTGCTAAGTAGTTTTAGTATTGGTGCATGAATGAAAAATCCAAAACGCGTCGTTTATCCATGCACATGAACGAAAGAGAGAACCCAAGATCAAAGTGCGAAGCGCGAGGGACGAATAATGGAAATGAATGCACGGGAGAAGGGAAAGGGAGAGAGGGATGGGGGTATACTGTTTGAATATTTACTACATAAATACCACGAAGGAACGGATACCAGGGTGGCGGAGGTGGTTCGATATACAAAGGATTGTTGCGAGTCATAAAAGAACGTCGGAGTTCATCACACTGGGTTCGCTAGAGTCACGTCGATAACCGCTTTCATCGCGTCTTTCCTGTAGTTATCCTGCGTGACCTGAGTCGGGCTCAAGAGGTTATCCACGAAAGTCAAAAGCTGCGGGGAATCCTTGGTGTACTTCGGCCAGCTGGGCGAGCCGCTGCCGTTGGGGTCGAGATTGGTAGCGAAGCGGATGAGGTAATCGGCAAGTTCACCTCCACCATAGACATTCAATATGTCGGTTCCGTGCGCCTTGAAGGAGTCAAACGCTCGTAAACGTCCATGGGAGAAAAAGATCGGATACTCACAGAACCCAAGAATGGGAGGGCTTTGCCTCGCTTGCTCACTTTGCAATTTGGATACGAATTAGTATCGTCGTTCAAGTACGACCGTGTCGTGAATGACGACTCACAGAATGACCAAATGTTCTGCTTTCCACTCAGGTTCTCGAGGAAGAATCTTCTCGGCGCCTGGAAGACAGCATCGCCCTGGAACGAGGCAAAGCGCTTGAACTGAGGCGTCAAGGCGTTGAGGATTCCTGTATCGAATGGCGATCCCTGTGTGATATCTTGGGGGTATGCTTTGAGAAGGGTATCGAGTTCGCCGTCACTGATCGTTGGAAGGAATTGGGTCTTGACATAGGTACGAATTTGTGATTCGGTCCTGTTGATTTTGTTAACGAACTCGATCATATGATCACGAGGAATGCCGCTACGCACGTAACGTTGAGGGTAGAGAGGGAGAAGAGAGTTCCCTCGTCGTCACAGTTTCCTACCGGTGATATGTGAGTGGGCGTTGTAGGATATCGAGGCACAATACGTACCGTTGACGATGGGGATATTGGCAACCTTTCCTTGTTGAACAAGTTGCAAAGGAGCATCGGTGAGGAAGACACCATCAGCTCGGGGCAACCAAGCCAGGTTCAAAGACTGGTAGGAAAAGATGCCAGGACTGTGGTCAATCGCAGTCTTCAGCTTCGCGTAGGGCAATTTGCGCAAGCAGTCAAGAGTATCTGCTGAACTGGAGCAGCCAGTTTCTTGAACGATAGCGTCGTAGTCTGGAAACGGTATGCTCAGTGCTCATAACACATGGGGTTGAGACGCGAGCGAGATACATACACTTCTGGCCATTAGTGATGTCGCCCACGGGAATGGGAGCTCCAGACTGCATGAATCCAGCGCGGAAGAGGCCCTTAGTGTCACCTCCATCGGCAAGCATTTGTAGAGCAACAGAGATAGCGCCAGCGGATTCACCCCAGCTAGTTATAGGAATAGGTCAAGAAGACATAATCTTCCAGTTACAAGAGCACCCACATTGTAACCTTGGTAGGATCACCCCCGAAAGCGCCGATGTACTTCTGTATCCATCTGAAGGACTCCCGCTCTGGAATGAGAACAAGTTTAGCGCGAAAGTCGGGGTAACAAAACTTTGCTCCACTCACGGTCTTGAAGACCCAAGTTACCAACACCGGCTTCCTTCACCTCCTTACTAGCCAGGAACCCGAACCCTATCCCCGATTTAGCATCGCTGGGTAAAGATAGCGAAAGCCCCCGGACACACCAGTAACTCTGTAGTTCATCGAGACGTAGATGACGGGCTGTCCGAGCGTAATGGACCGCTCCACGATACTAGTGCCATCGTACCTGAGTCACATAAAAAGGTCAATCTCGGGGAATGCAGTCAGTCTGGGCTCGGATGTACACACATTTGAGGAGATCCGAGCTCAAAACCACCTATGGATGAATGTTTAGCACCTGTTCAAATAAAATGATCCAAGACGTAACCTAAACGTACCTCCGAAGATCCACTGATATTTAGGGCAACATCAATGCCATCAGTCAAAGAATATTCAGTGAGAAGAACTAGTATGGGAACATACCGCAACGACTGGCAGCTTGGAATCGGGAGTCGCACTAGCAGGTGCAATAACATTGATGGTGAGACCTATACGATGCGAGATGTCAGGCAATGGAGAAGACTCGAGCTCTCGAATGTTCTCACAGTCTTCCGAATCGGGGAAAACAACACCAAAGATTGAATTGACGACAAAGTTAACTGCGTCTGCAGGGAGTCCGCTGAGGATAGGTAGCTCGACTGCTTGCTGAGGGCATCCGGGGCCCATCGACAACGCGTTGAACGACGTGGCATACGGGTCGTTGGGCTCAGGAAGGCGGAATCGCCGGTCGCCGGTTCTGTTAAGCGTTCAGATATTGATTGTACGCGATGTAGAGTGGATAGCTCACGGTGGTTTGGCGAAAGGTATCCCCAAAAATTTGGAGACACGACCGGACGATGTACCAGTGACTGTGGCTGAGTCGAGCTTGACCGTAGGGCCAGCAAGAGGAGCTGCGAGAGCAATTGCAGCTTGAAGAGCGACAGCCAAAAACCCGAGATGCATGGTCGAAAGCTACCGAGGGAAACTCCCAAGTCTATTCGAACATTTCGCCGTACTTTATACGAGAGCAAAAGTGACCAGAGAAAATTGTCGGAAGCCGACCCATATGGTTCTCCAGGGATCACGGGTACTTTTTCGTCATTAACAGCTGCATCTTGTTGAGATCTTATGATGATTGAGAGGGCATGCCGTCCATAATCTTCACAGCGTGCAACGGTCAGAAACGCGTGGATTTGTAGTGCACATACCGTAAAACAATTTACCCCGCATTACCCCGCCTTACTCGAGAGCTTTCCCATTACTACGCCTCCGTACACCCTGCCACAAGAAAAAATCACAAGTCTGCGTTCCTTCGTGCGACTGGCAAAGCGTCAGGGCAAAGATAGACAAATGAATACGTCCCAGGGGTGCCGATTCAAAAACAGTTTTCATGCGCAACTTGGTAGCTGTCGAGGTTGTGTCCCATGACCTTCAGATGAGTGGTGGGAATCAATCCCGAGTGGGCGTCTACGAGCCTAACGGAAACAATATCCGTGGTACATGATGTACCCTAGCAACTGGGCGTTGAAAAAGTCCTGCGGAGGTAGACATCCAGTTTTGCCCAGGACAATCTGAAGCCTTGTTATAAGAAACCGAAACCGAGGCGTCGCGCTTCGTTCTTTGCATGTGCCACTAATCGATCTATCGGCATACAATTCTGGTCAAAAACGGGCCCTCGGTACTGTTTTTAGAGTCGAGTTTGAGTAGTTTTACCGTATATGCCACAACATGGATCCGGAAATAGCGGTAGGACAACTATCTTGGTCTGCCAAGTTACCGTTTTCTTCACTGTATCGGTGCCTCAATACCGAGGACCTTGGAAGTACTGGTCCCGACATTCAATCTAAACCTCTTTGAATCGTTCCAGGGGGTCTGTCAGGGAACGAAGATGGCCAGAATGTGCTGTGAGCATTCCTTGACGTCAGTTCATGGGTAAAAGCTCGAAGCAAGCAACATGGAGGACTCGAAGAGTAAAAAACTTGTGAAAGGAAGAGTAACGAACCAGCTGACAGGGACCCTATTGTTCGCACTCGCTCAAGGCGGCTGAGCAGACGGATCAGAGACGAATCGTCATGAGTTATGGGTAGGTACTGGTAGTAAAATCAGATGCATGAAACTGAGCCTTGAAAGAAGAGGAAATGCATGCCGCCGGGCCTTGGAAGAGTCAGCGCTATGACATGATCTCTTGACTTTGATTGAAACGTGCGAAGGTGGATGAGTTGAATAGGACTCTGACGAGTGTTTCCGGGGAGGAAGGGGGTTGCTGACTTCATTTCCCGCGGTTCCGTAATTTCAGGATCACGGCGGAAAAACGTGATCGCGGCACCTCACGTGCGTGTCGCGTCGCGTGCCGAGCGGCGAGCCTTCGAACGGCCATCTGGGCTGCAATCTATGCTCGTTCCGTCGGAAAGAGAAGAAATCAGGTGTATTGGGTGAGCAAGGAGCTGGCATAAAGCAAATAACCGTGCCGCGAGCCGCGAGGGGTCCCCAAACAGAAAATGAGGACTCGGGCAGCGAACACGGGCCACTACGAGAGGACTAGGTTACAGGGCTTGAGTACGAACTAATAGGAGCTATTGCTACAGGAAGAACCTCAATAAATCATAAATGAAGGAAGAAACCAAATGCATGCAAGGGAGGTGGGTGGGAGAAAACAAAAGCAGCTGCAGAGACCGAAAGGGCCAACCAGTGCATGCATGCTGTGAGATGGTGGATGAAGGAAGAGAGACAAAGGGAAAAGCCATGCAGGCGCGCGACGAAATGTGTGGCATGGCACGTGAGGAACGGTCAAGCCTTCGACCGACTCATTGTTGGCGCGGAACCCGGGAACACGATCAATGGAGGCTTGTCGTCTGTAGATTATCACCGTGGCCAACCATGGCCAGTATGTACAAACTCAACCATCTCCTCACGCAACTACGTTACTTTCTATCCGGCCGCGGCGTTCAATATTGTACACAAATATGCCCATCGTATCTGTGAACATTTTCCCTCTTTCTCAAACTCTCATGATCCAAGTATAACAACAAAACCATGACTCGAGCTTTCATCACATACTCGGGATGGTTGCTAAGAACAAGTCACAGTGACACACAATCCCTGATCTCGGGTCGGCACGCCCAACACTACCACTCAGCAAAGTTCAACGTTCAATGTTCAAACACGACGGCTAGGAGGTAATCGGCTCTGTCGATTCAAACAGACACAACAAAACTAAGTAGAAACCCGTAAACGTTTACCGTTACCAAAAACGCCTGCGTACGAGTGTCTCCAGAAGAAACGAGAGAAGGTGGATATAATAAGAAAACGGGTAAATTAGATTGTCCCAAAAACTGTCCATCGAGAAAAAAAATGAAGAGAAGAAATGACTAACGACCTGTACTGAATCGCAAACCATTGCCAAAAGTTACCTCCTCTTTCGCTGTACGCGTCCATGAATGCTACTCTACAATGCACAATGCTTCTGACATTTCCATCGTCTAGAATCTAGATTCGTGATTAAAATCCTACAGAAGAGAAAGAAAAGATCCAGTCAGCGTCCTTGTTCGTGGTCACATGAGATCTGATAGAACATACCAAGTGCAAGAGCGAGGATAGCCGCAACGAACATTCCGACAAATCCAGCAGCATTGGAAGCAGCACCGTTGCTGCCTCCGTTACCAGTGGTCGAAGTAGTCGACGAATCAGCACCGCCGTTGACAGAGTCATCCTTTTGGCTGGTAGGGAGAGCAGTAACGTCCAACAATTGCTGAGTCTCAATGTTACCAGACCCAACAATAACCTGGCTACCCTTCGAGGGGACATCGTTGACAACAACGTACACCCAAGCAGGTCCAGGTTGGAAGATGTTGGCGTTAGGGGGCATCTGCGATGCGTGGATGGTAAGCGAACCGTCCTTGTTGACAGTGTATGTCGAGTTGAGCTGGAGGTAACGTTGTCCCATGTTCATACCGTGAGTGGTCCAGCCAGGTCGGATAACGACGACCTTGGTGTTCTCAGCAGCATCGTTGCCCTTGCCCGAGTAGGACTTAGCAGGGATGGTGATGTCAAAGGGTTTACCGCCGTACGTCAACGTCTTGGGAATTCCGGAAGGCTCGGGGCGGGTGCTGGCAGCGAAATAGGGTGGGTAGAAGATCTCCGCACGGTACTCGGTAGGGAAGGTGGTGGTGGTGTTGACATCAACGTTAGGGTTGGATCCAGCGATCATAACGGAGCCGTCAGGGAGGAGGATGGCAGAGGAGTGGTAGAGACGAGCGATAGAGGAGGTGGCCAAACCTTGGTTGGACCATCGGCTTCCAGCCTTGGCGTTGGGGTCGTAGATGGCAGGAGTGCCGACGGGGCCAGAGGCCAATGACATTCCGTAAGGCATGTCACCGTACAAAGCAGTCTGACCAGTCTTCTCAGCATAGCCAGCAGTGCCGTTCTTACCACCGTTGACAACGAGCAGCTTGCCAGTGGGCAAGATGATGAATTGACCCATGGTACGGGTCTCAAGCATGTCGTCGTCCTGCTCGTACTTGGGCGCAGATCCGTCGAGGGGTTCGGGGGTAATACGCTGGCAGTCGGCAGAGGCAGGGTACTCCCACGTGTTGATCTTGGGGTTGGCGTAGTCTCCCCAAGCTTCGTCGGGCATGTCCGAACCACCACAGAAGAGAACAGTGGGGTTGTAGTTGTTGGCGGGAGTAAGAGGAAGCATGGCAACAGCACCAGATGCAGGGTAGACACGAGCAATGTTCTTGGGCATGTCGGGAAGAGGAGTCTCAGCGTTGTTCTCTGGGTCCCAGAGGACTAGCAAAAGAAAAAGAATAAACGTCAAAACTGAGAATTCGAGGGTCAGTAGAGTAAGACTCACTGGTCGAGATGTTCGCCTGGACGAGCATCTTGCCAGAGGGCATGAGGAAAGTGTGGGCATACGAGTTGAGACCCGAGGTCTTGATCATGAACTGCATGATCTCGGCCTTGCGACCGTTGGCAGGGTAGAACTCGTAGGTGGGCTCGGCAGCACCACCTTCAAAGGCGGGGTCAATGTTGGGCCAGTTTCGGTTGACGTAACCGCCGTTGACGAAGCCTCCGATGAGGGCAACGGTACCATCGCCAAGGGGCTCAGCAGCCGAGTACCAACGCTGCTTTTGCATGGACAGGACGTCGGGATTATCGAACCATTGACAGTTGGCTGAACTGAAGTCATCCTTCGAGGTGCAAGGGTTCAGAACACGGATGGATTTTGAACCGTCAAAGTTCTTGTAGGTGTCATCGAAGGCAGCAGAAGCACCCGAGGGATTTCTCTGGGAACCGATGTTACCCCCAGGACCGACAGCACCGTTACCACCAAAGGTGACATAGGAGCCGTTAGGCAAGTGCATGCCAGAGGCGCAGAAGACGTTGGTCTTGATATCCATGAAGTCGACCTTATGGGAGTTAATATCCCTAAAATAAATTTAGACATGACGCTCTTCGCCGAAAATAATGCTCGACAACTCACCAGACAGCGCCCCATGCTGGATGATCATTTATCTTAGCTGCGTTGCCCTCCGCCTTGTCAATAATGTAGACCTTCTCGTCGTTGCCAACGAACATCTACATCAAATGTTGGTCATCAGCGCCGTTGACAACGCCCAGCACGACAGAAAAAAAAAACCTCACCATCATAGCACTAACTTCGGTGTTTCCTCCATCTGTAAAAGAACCAGCTGTAGCGGCGAGTGCTGAAGTCGTCGCAGATGCCACCCCGAGGGCGAGCAAAGATTTAGGTGCGAACATATCAATAGGTCGTTAAAAGCTGATAATAAGAGTAAGTTGTAGAAGGTAAGGAGTGAATTAGCTTTCTAGACAGCGATGAAGCCTGATGGCGATTGGGGGGAGGAGGAAAAGAAAAGGGAAGAAACGGTGAGGGCGAGGTGATGGTGGTGAGGGAGCAAGGAAAGATATTTTCCAATTTCCCGCGTCAATTTATTTGTTCTGCGCACAGCATCGCCGTTCATGACAGCTGCCGATCTGCAAAAAATAACCCGGTCTATTCTTGGATTTTGGCGACACTTTTCGGCAGATTTCGGTGGTCAATTCCGTACGATTCCTACAAAAAAAGTAATCTATCCCGGTATACTCATCTTCTCAGTGGTCTGAGCAATGCGAGAAGCCCGCTCAAAGAATTGAGCTTCCCGCCAGTCTCTGTCTCTGCCTTGCTTCAATTTTGGCCCCTCATTCAACAAGCCACATGGCATGGGAGACCCCGGCAAACGGAGACGGCCAACGTTGCCCACCGCCGGCAGTTCACAGGCACCGTTTGAGGGTCGCAGCCACCAGTAAGCGCTCACGGGGGTTTGGAGTAGGTTTGATGGTTGACCAGGAACTTCCGGGAAGTACGACAAAGTCCCAGCGCTCCGCACCCAAGTGGCCTCCAAGAATAACGGTGAACTCGTCAAGCTCCTCTGAAGCTTCTCGTCGGGGAGCGAGATCGTTTTCATAAAACAGGCGAGGTTAGGAGGTTACGGCGTCGATCACCTAATTTAAATAAGTGTCTATTCATTGAAACAACATGGGTAGTCCAGCCCTTCGGGCCCACCAATACCCACGCAACGTGTATAACTCGCGAAAGGATTCGGAGGAGAGCCTGCCTGACTCCAAGCCCGTCGTGTAGCGTCGACAATGTAATTTAGAGCAAGAATGTCTGGGCTCTAAGGAAACTAAGACTGAGAGGGTTTGCAACGGTGTAAACTCCGGACCCAAAAAAAGCTTCAAAAGTACTTACACATCGGGCGCCCCGCACATCAACCGTTTTGTACTCTGTAGACGTTGCACTGCAACTTCATATCAACACCGCAGCTGTCCATCTGATTTGACTGACAGACTCGGACCTCACATGGGCGCGCAAGATCACCTCGACCGATGGGAAAATAAGAGTCGCTTCAGCTCTAAACCAGAGTCGATCAGTAAGAACAAATTACGGAAAGAACAAGACACAAGGCGTACCGCCCAGTGCCATATAAACCGTGTACTTAGATTCAAGTCGTTCCCGTCCTGCCAAAGACTCACACGACGATTTTGCGACGGATATCATTGATACAAGAACTTGAAATTTCCTTCCTTCCGTACTGACTGGGCGTCTGACGGGACTCCGAGACCGTCTGTATACATGCCGGCAGAAGGATGTTGCACAAGTACTTGAACGCGAAGCGAATCGAAAATCCGGCGGAAAACCGATGTGTTGGTGCTCACATTCATCCTATGCTCGAATACGTTCTTCAGTCGGAAGATACACGACCCTTCGTGGTCTGAGACCTCGGATGCGGCACCCAGACTCGGAAGATTGTCTAGGCCATGTAGTCGGTACGCACAGGCCAACTCCGGCGGGCTCGCAGCATACGGGCCCTCTAGAGCCGACTATAGTCTTGTCCGATATCCTGCCCAAAACAAAACATCGAATGCATTCTCCTCCTAACTCGACTTACACACCCAAATCACAACTTCAGAATAACTTTCCACCTATCCGTCAACGCCTGATCATCCACCTTCTCCAACAACTGAACGACCCTCTCCTTCTCCTCCCGACTCAGGAATAATGCCAACGTCGTTATTCGAGGAACCTGGAGGAACCCTTCCATGCTCCGCTTGATCTGAGCGACAGCGTTTGGCTGTGAACTCAGAAAGTCAGAGTAGACTTGGATGATGGCAATCAAGAGTGTCGGTTCTAAAGAAGTCTTGAAGAAGGCCGAGTAGTTCGACGGTTGGATGTTCTATGGAACAGCGGTTATGAGTGTGTGTTTCCATACTCATACGGAGAAACTTACATTGATCAATTGATACCGATCCACTGTTGAGGTCGTTGACGACCAGGCCTTGTTGAAATCGAACAGAGTCGCAAACGACTTCACGGTGATGGGTTGACTCAACGAAGTAGGGGAAGGTGCGGGGACTGGCGTTTGCTGGGTTGCGGGGTCACCACGAGCGAAGATTGTGTTCTTCCCTGATGCACGGAAGATGCCACCACCGACGCGAGGAGGAGGTTTTGCTTCATCGCGTGCTTTTTTAGCATCCTGGAAGGTCTTGGGCGCAGCGGGTGCTGGCTCACTGGGTGTAGGCTCCTGACTAGGTAGTGCAGAATCGAGAGTTGGTACGGGCTCTGGCGGTGTAGGTGCGCTGGGTGCCGGTTTGGGGTCACTGACAAGGGTAGGTGTGCTACTCGATGGTGTTGCTGACTCTGATTCGATGATAGTGATTGGCACGCGTCTTCTAACTCCTGGAGCAATCTCCAACGGTTTCCGAGGTGCTGGCTTGCCTTGAACCTATACAATGATTTGAAGGGTCAATTAACGGGCCATTAGCCATGGAGTTCAAGTACACGCACTGCGGTCGATTTTGCGAACTTTTGTCGAATTTTCTCCAGCTCATCTTTCACTGATTGGTTGTTTGGCTCAATCTTCGCCGCAGCTTCGAAGTCTGAACGAATGAATTAGTATCATCGAGGAAAATGGAAAAGGAACTCTGAACTTTTGCGTACCTTCCCGAGCCTCTGTCAGCTTGTCCATATCGACTCTGGCCTGTCCTCTCCTAAACAAAGCCTTCACATTCGATGGATTCAATGATAAAACGGTTGTGCAATCTCGCGAAGCATCCTCGTTCCTGTTGAAAAGTTCAGGCAGAGACGTTCTAGCATTCCATCTGCCATTCAAATTCAACGAGAACGTACTTGCCTAGCTTCAGATAAGCTGCAGCTCTATTGAGAGGCAAGGTGAAATCGTTTCTGTCGTGTATTATCGCAGCACTGTAATGTCCGACTGCTGTAGCATAGTCGCCTGCTTTGAATGCAGCATTTCCCTACAAAATCGAGATAAATAAAGGGGAGTTATTGGTGATCTTGAGGACAACGAACCTTGTCCTTTTCTACTCGAGCTTTCTCTGTGGACATTGTCGATGAAAGGGTTGAAAATTGAATTATTTAATTGTGATTGGGTTCCACGGTCCTTGGCATCCGGTCCCGGATCCCGCGACGGCCCACAAGTGCTGCTCAGTGCTGTCCCTTTCCATTTCTCCGTCTCTGCACTTATCCATCGCGGCCCTACACTTCCGTTGTTTGTCGCGCCTTCCGATTCCTCTTACGTTTAGGTTCCACCTAAAGGCTCTGCCCAGCCTGCCCCGTATGGAGATGCGATCTACTACCAACTTTTCTTCCGTCTGAAGTACTTATCAGGAGCTAATCATGTCTTCAATCCATTCCATTTACAATTTGGATGTGAAGATTCTCGCAAGGCGAACTGGGAAGAGCCGAATTTACTGATATACGAGTACTGGTTGAGATTACTTCGACGCATCGGAGGCACAAACGGGACGGAGTCGCTTCGATTTTGAAATTTGAAGGGTGTAGTTACCCGCTATCCCCTCGAGTCGGTGAGTATTCCTGTGCATATGGGGAAGGGGGATTTGGTATAAAATAACCGTTGGTGGAACTTCCGCATAGGTACCAACCGGCGCACTTTCTGACTATGCGATCTCTTACAGCCTTCTTCGCTTTGGCCATAACCGCCACCACGGTGAGCGTCGCTCAGCAACCAGGAGTTGTCACTGGGGATACCGCGGTGCATGACCCTACCATGTGCAAAGACAAGGATGGAAAATACTGGCTCTTTGGTGAAGAGATTCAGATTTTGGCGTAAACTTCGGACTGAAGCGCACGGACAGCGACTGCGCCGGGAATCTCTATTCGTTCTTCGACTGACCGTACTGACTTTAAACTTGAGGGGACGGTATGGCCCGACGGTGCTCCATGGACCAATGAGTACACTAATTCAACTGACGGATTGGGGTCAGTACAACCGTCACATTGGTGCTGTTGCAAGCCTTGTTAATTCTTTGTTCAACTTATAGCAACTTATGGGCCCCAGACTGTTACTACTCTGGAGGTACTTTCCATGTGAGCATGATAGACTCAGAATCCACCCAACATCTACTCACTCTATTCCTCCTAGCTGTACTACTCAGCGTCGACCTTCGGCTCTCGGAAGGTGTGTCCTTCATTCCTGTATTTCTACTCATATCAACTGATTTCCCGGACCTGCAGTCCGCTATCTTCCTTGCAAAGTCCACTACCGGTGCCCCTGGTAAGGGTTCTCACCACTCATGAATGCCGTCCTCCAGCTCAAGATTCGACTCTCCAGGAAGCTGGTCCGACGAAGGCCTTGTGACGTCGACCTCCTCAACGAGCGATTACAACGTGAGTTGTATCAGCTCGCCCAGTCCCAATGATTACTCAAACCAACTCAAAGGCCATTGACCCAAACCTGCTTGTTGGTCCGTATACCTTGTCTTACAAGACCCCACATCCAAGGATTCCGTGCTGAAGTAATCCCTATGCAGTTGGTGACACATGGTACCTCTCCCTCGGTAGCTTTGGAACAGGGATCCAGAGCCTCCAGTCCGTATTCTCCGCCTGTCCCGAGCCAGTACCCCATACTCACCCGATTTATGTTGCCCATACAGGGTGGATCCGAGCACCGGAAAGCCCACCACCTCAATCACCTCCTTGGCTCGACGTACTTCAGGTGGCGGTGCCGTTGAGGCCAGTGCGGTCTTCAGAAACGGCGACTTCTATTACCTATTCACTTCCTGGGATAAATGCTGCTCCGGAACATCGAGCACGTACAATATTCGTGTCGGAAGGTCTTCCAAGTGCGTCTCGTTCATTGCTCAGAAACCCTACTTCTCCTGAGTTAGGAGTCTCGTTCGTAGCCCCGACGGTGGTTTCGTCGATAGTAGCGGCGTGGCGTTGACTGCAGGTGGCGGAACTCTGGTGTTGGGTACACACGATAATGTGAGGGTATAACTCGAATTGCCATACGAGTACTCAGCGTCCTGGGCGTGTTCTTTGCCTTCAGATCGTAGGGCCAGGTGGACAAGACCTCTTCGACGATGGCGACGGCCCTATTCTCGTCTACCGTGAGTGACGTCCCTCGACCTGTTTACTGTGGCCCCACTAACCATACGTAGACTATTATACCTCCAGCGGAAGCCTCGTGAGTTGTTTCTATGTATATTCTTTCCCCTTCGCGTTTCCACCATTGACGGGACTTGACTTGGGAATGTAGCTTGGCATCAACAGACTCGACTTTTCGTCTGGGTGGCCAGTACGTTCGTTAATAGTTGTATGATTCACGGACTGACCTACTGTCTGCGTCCATAGGTTGTTGTTTGATAACGTGGAGTGTGTACTCATCCAGCGTGTTTCGGGTTTACACATGGACCCCCGACAATTGCAAATTACAATGTTGCCTTGAGAAGTAATCGTACAGCATCCCTGGCATCCTCCACGAATTTCAATATTGCCAAGAATGCGGCATGTTTTTCTCCTTTCTCAGATACAAGCTGCTCTACTAGAGTACACCTGGACGTGATTTCTCCGATTCTCAATCAACGTTACAAAGGTTTCCCATCCAGTTTACCCAGCCAAAACGGTGTTTCTCCCCGCTAACTCAGGGTTTTCGGGCAACTCCGAGAGGGATGGAAGATATATAATTTCTGATCCTGAAGGTCGTGATTCACGCACAGTGAGTTCGTACCTTGGAAACCATCATCATCCCTGCTTAAGCTTTCCTCAACGGAGGCCTGGAGACTCGAGAGGGTGCTTTTCTGCTTCTCATGAAACACGCGACGCGACGAGGGTAACACGGTTGCCAGGCACTGCCGGCATGCCGACGCAAGTTCAAACTCCGAGGCACACCTGGGTCCTGCACAATGCTCATCGCAACCCAATCGCTAGGCTCGTGACCAGCCGTTCTTTCAAACTCCGCGCTAGTAGACCATATTCGCAAATCGCTCCCAGGCAGATGGGAACAAAATTTCGGACCTTTCCGAGGGGGGCTAGAAATGCAGTCCATGACGATGACGTCGTAGCTCCTCGCTGAAAAAATGCTAGTCCCATGACGTAGACCTCTTTTCGGACTTTTCCGAGCTGCCCTTCGGTCTGCTCGGAGAGCGCTTGCGAATATGGTCTAGTTCGAAAGAACGGCTGGTATGCACGGTTCACTTTTTACCGTGTCACGCATTTGTGACGACGGACTTAGAGAAATTCCGCTCGTTCCGCAATCTGCCCACAACCACCACAACCACCACCTTCCTATGCCTCCCGCTATGCTTTCTTCTCTCGTACAACTTCAAACATCAAGTCTGCTGATCAGTCATCTAAACCAGAAAACCATACTTTCGCACCAAATATTCGATATCAGCTATGCGTTAGTACCTCACCGTCAACGGGAATCCATATTTTCAAAGCAGCACAGGACTTTGCCTCACTAAACCCATCAACATCTCCAAGACTCGACATTTGTCGTAAACTACGTCTGGAATACCCTGTCAACAGTCTCTACTTTTCGTTCTAGGTCCGATACTGAAGGATGTACATTGTGTGGTCCATGGCATGGGGCTTAGCGGCGTGTATCGGTGCGTATCCTTCAAGTCTCGTTTATTCTTTTGCTTGAACTGACATTTTTATAGGCTTCTAGCTCATTGTTAGCTCGAACTTAACTGTGTACATCCAATTCCAGCACCAGAACAGACTCTAAAAATCCCCGTCATTTGAGCTAAACATGTCGTTCGAAACCCTCTCGAACCCTCCTTCAAGGTTACTGCTCCAATCAGCGAGTGCACACATGCACAATACTCCTCCGAAAAGCAGCCCTCTGCTAAACAGTTCTGCTCAGTGCTCCCTCCCGTGTTACTGGTGCGTGTCACGTGTGACCTATTCACCTCCTTCCGTTCCGTTCACCACAATTTTCGCGATAACTTTGGTTCGTCTGCATCTTCTACCTTTTCGTGTTACCAAGGGCATGCAATAGTCTCTACAGACTAGGCTCATAGATTTTAAATACATTATCATGTGTGAGGACTCGTGAGGAAGGATTTTTGTGTTCGCAACAAATGTCGATCAACGAAATTTGGCTAAGTCCGTCGTCACAAATGGTCGACCCGCCAAAAAGTGAACCGTGCCTACCAGTCGGTAGGTGAACCTACCCGATTTCACACTCCGCACTACCAAATCTGGACGCCATCAGTAGCCCGGGTAAGGTTCACCTACCGACGGCTTGCGAGTCTACCCAATCGCAACCTAGTCTAATTTCTAAACCACATGTTACAGCGTTACAGCAATACTCCCGTCATCGAACAGGATGATTTTCCGATCCTTTATTCGACACTTCGTTTCACCGGGGCCTCGGAATTTGACGGGCCGCGATCCTATTCCTTCTTAAGCATTTGAGCATCCACCAGACCCTTGCGCACATATGGGGCTCCCCAAGAATATCCAACGATTTGCCAAATCATCGGGACTTTTTGCGCAGTGGTATAAATTCGTTGACGAAACTTCTACATAGGTAGCTTGCTTTCGGCCCCCAACTTTTGACTATGCGATTTCTTACAGCCCTCGTCGCTTTGGCCATTACCGCCACCACGGTGAGCGCGGTACCGGGACCAGGAGTCGTCACTGGTGACACAGCGGTCCACGATCCCACCATGTGCAAAGACAAGAACGGAAAATACTGGGTCTTTTGTGAGATTCACTCTCTGTCGATCGATGCTCCTGACTGACTGAAGGGCACGGACAGCGACTGGACAAGGAATTCCTATCCGTTCATCGACGGACCGTACCGCCTTCAGACTTGAAGGAAAGGTGTGGCCCAATGGTGCTTCGTGGACTGATGCATACACCGGAAAATCTAACGGGTCAGTGCAACCACCATCACGTTAGTGATGCTGCGAGTCTCAATTGCCTAACAACATAGCGATCTGTGGGCCCCGGACTGCTACTACTCTGGGGGTACTTTCTACGTGAGTTCGACGAGCCCGACACCCTCCCGACAACTGACTTACTCGACTGTTCATAGCTGTACTACTCCGCATCGACTTTCGGCTCTCAGAAGGTTTGTCCTTTATCCCTGCCTTTCTAATTGTGTCAAATGACTTAACCCCCCTCAGTCCGCTATCTTCTTTGCGAAGTCTACTACTGGTGCCCCTGGTAAATTTTCCCGCTCCCTCGAAGACCATTCTCCAGCTCATGGCTTTCTAGGAAGCTTCGTCAACCAAGGTCTTGTGACGGAGACGTCCGGATCGAACAACTACAACGTGAGTGCCGTCCTGTTACTACCTTGAGAATTTTTTACTCAAATCATTCTCAAAGGCCATTGACCCGAACTTGATCGTTGGTCCGTATAACCTGCTCTGCATGACCCCGCACCCGAGGATTCCGTACTGAAACACTACGCACGCAGTTGGTAACGCATGGTACCTCTCCCTCGGTAGCTTCTGGACGGGAATCAAGAGCTTCCAGTCCGTATTCGAGTTTCCTGCCCACACAGTCCTACACGCTTACCTGACTTAATATTATAGGCTTGATCCTTCGACCGGAAAGCCCAACGGCTCTGCAATCACCTCCCTGGCTCAACGCACTGCAGCAGGTGGTGCCGTCGAGGCCAGCGCGGTCTTCAAGAACGGTAACTTCTATTACCTGTTCACTTCCTGGGACAAGTGCTGCTCCGGAACGTCGAGTACATACAACATCCGAGTCGGGAGATCTTCCAAGTACGCCTCGTTCGCTGTTCAGAAGTAACGGTCCTCCTAAACGAGGAATTCTCGTTCTAAACAGCCCCAACGGCGGATTCGTCGACAAAAGCGGCGTGGCGTTGACTGCAGGTGGTGGAACTCTCGTGCTGGGCTCCCACGACAACGTAAGAGCATACTTTCCAGCACCCGTATGAGAACCTAGTGTCCTGAGCGTGTGCTTTGCCTTTAGATCATCGGTCCGGGTGGCCAAGACGTCATGGACGATGGAGATGGTCCTATTCTCGTCTACCGTAAGCCGGAGTCCCTTTCACTCGTTTACCGACATTGTCCCGCTAACTCTTTGACGATCGCAGACTACTACACCTCGAGTGGAAGTTTCGTAAGTCGTTTGCATGCCATTTCTTTCGGTCGCATTCCCATTGATGAGCTCTGCTTCGGAACTGTAGCTCGGCATCAACAGACTCGACTTCACTTCTGGGTGGCCGGTGCGTTCGTTGGCTATGACTTGTAGGAATCCCACACTGAACCAATGCCTCTTTTGTTGATAGGTCGTCGTTTGATAGCGTGGAATATATACTCATTGAGTGTGATATGGGTGTATGTGTATGGTCTTTCGAAAATGGTTATATGATTGCCTTGAAACTGGTAGGATTGACCATACGGCGTCCTCGAAACATTCACCCTGGCTGGTGCCCTCAGCTCATACACAAGCGTCGACCACCTCACTAACGAGTAGAGATCGGAGTACTGTTACCTGAGTCAGTGCCACTGAGACTCTCAACGATTCCGCAGGTTTACAGGTACAGTATTTCAACAAATGAATTTTAATGGGTAGACAGATACAAGTCGTCGCGCGTGTGAAATAAAATCCTTTTACAAAGTCATCATCATGATCATGGTGAGCATTCCACTCGCCATTGCCAATAACGAGCCACCTTGAAGGCTCATAGCACCGTTCCCACCATTCCCCGATCCCGATCCGTCACCATTGCCATTGCCATTACCGTTCCCGTTCCCATTGCCATTCCCGTTCCCGTTGCCTGTGGCGGTAACGGTCTCAGTCAGATTCGGGCATTGGGGTGCGACAAGGACGTTTCCATAAACACTGGACACCCAGAGAGCTACACCGTTCGTCCAACCGAATCCAGCCTGATAAAACAAACGTTAATCGGAGGCCTCGTAGAGATAGTCGGACACTCACCTGGACAGTGTATTCACCTCCACGTCCCGCAGAGTCGATATCGATGATGGAGAACTTTTCGAACATCTATAATCATTCGAGTGAGCGTCTGAGAACGACCAACGACGGTCAAGTAACTCACATTCCCCTTCTGATCTACACTCTGGGTGAGGTTCAACTCAGCATCGGAATACCGAGGAAGAACTCCAGGGATTTCTCCGCCCGTAGCACGCCTAATACGCACAAAAAGTTGAAGCGAAATCAGAGGCGAATCAACGCAGAGCGGGGGAAAACCTTACCAGCTGCACAAGGCACTCGCAATATATCGATTTGCTAGTTCTCTCTGTAATTGCTGACCCCAGCCCTCGCCTTCAGTGCCATTCCCGCCGTTGAAGACAGTACCGTTCAGTGTGCTAACATCGGCTCCGGTACCACTGGTTGTAGCGTTGGAGGAAGTAGATACAGGTTGACCTGGAAGCTGGGATTCCTCAAGACCGAGTTGACCGGATGGAATGAGGTTGAAAGAGGACTGTCCCTCGGCAGGCCTGGGTAGTGAAGTGTTTGTGATGTTGGAGGGGAGAGCTCGGAGGGCTTGCAGAACGATGTAGTTGTGAGGGGGCCAGGAGTTTGGAGCGTCCCTTTGAAGTAATAGAAGCGTATTTAGCACTGCGCACGTTAATAAGGCGGCGCGGAACGAAACCTTACCATTGCAATCCGGTATCAAGGAAGGTAGTGGGGTAAGATCCGTTATAACGATTCAGAGCAAGATTGACAGAGGAGAAAGCGGCGAATGCTTTGTCTGGGCTTGCCAGAACCTCGTCGGGAATGATACCGCTCCAGAAAGGATAGAATGTGGCAACTGAGAATACATCGTTCCTGGTGTTGGTCTTGAGGTTGAAATCGTAAAAGGCCGTCTAATTTCGGGTTGGGAGGTGTTATTAATAGTCCAAGTAATCTCTGCTCACCTTGTTGGCATCCCAGAATAAATCGAGGATACCCTCTTTCAGACTCGCTGCAGCTGCTCGATGTCTATCGGCCGCAGAACTATTTGAGTCGCCGTATAGATTCGCGAGAAGGATATGGTTGTGGTCTAGAAGGCGGTTTGAATTTGGCATGGGCCTTGAGCCATTCATGGGCAACTTACAGAGAATGCTGTTCAAATCCACAGGAATAATGCTTCGGAGGTTGAGCGACGTTAAGTCCCCCGAGTGGAGGGTGATGTTCGTGAGCCATCGAGCACTATAATCCCAACCTATATATGATACGATGAGCAGATCCACGAAGTCGGGCAGGAAAACATAACGAACCGGATTCAGCTCCGGACGCAAGTTCAGCATAAAGGTCGCTTCGTTGTGTTTCGTTGAGAGAGACATTAGGTCCATTGGCGGTTTCGTAATCTGCTCGGTTATTAGTATCCTCCGGGCACAGCGTAAAAGGTGAGGCTCACCAGTGAGGTAAGATTCGGGTCGTGGTGCGCTGTTCACAACTGCGTAACGAGCGAAGGCATGTGTTCTGTTTGTGAAAGGACTGGTGACGTTCACAGTACGGTTCGTTTGCCACCATTGGAACTCTTTCTGTATAAAAAACGGTTAATACGGGAATCTTGGGAGCATTAAAGATAACTTGCCTCAGCAAGAGGAAGAGCACGACCGAGTAGGCTTCGATCGCCGCTTACGGTGACATATCGCGCAAGCATCTGAAGAGATGCGAATTCCATCAACACGAAGTCGGAATAAGCGGAGAAGATCTCAAGTCAACTAACCTGAGTAAACAGAGGGGGCTGGGAGCGGTTCAGGTCTAAGAGGATGAGCTTTAGCGACGAACGACATCGTGATGAGGGTGAAACCTACAGTATTTCCTTCCACCATTTGGAATGAAGCCAATGGTATCAAGTTGGTCCATGAAGTTGTAAAGAGTTTCGTTCACAACGCCGAAAAGTTGCGACTCTAAGAGACCTTCTACAACCCAGAAACTATCCCAGTAGTATTGCTCTCGGAAACGGCCACCTAGGAAAGGAAATTCATACTCAGCTCGCTACGACTAGGGCGTCGGATAAGCCACTCACCTGGAACAACGAAGGTGTGATTCAGAGGAATCAACGAGCTCTCGCATTGGACTCCGTTGCACAGAGTTGACGAGTTGGTAGTTCGTATAAGGTCGGTCCAGAACCCGTGAACTGTTTGTGACCATGCTCTGACCACTGAGTCAGTGACATTGTTCAGGAAAGGTGGGTTCTCTTGAAAGTCGGGGAGAACGATGGCCTCCAACTCAAGTCCCTCCCCTTTGAAATTCGTGTTCACAAAGTTCTGGATTTGCCCTACGGTAGCGTTATTACCGAGCGCCCTGAACGCGTCTAACACTTGTTGACTGGTACCAACTGTGGGCTATTTGGACACGGATTAGACTCCTCATCTCAAACACAACAACGATGGGCTCGCACCTTGTCCACAAAGGTCTTTTGATCGACATACAAGTTCGCGAGATTGACCTCTTGCAAAAGCTGTTCGACGTCTGTCAGTCAAGCCCTAGTCTCGAATTAGATCGGCAACGCACTTCTCCCGCACAGAATATGTCAGATGGACACCACGACTGGTCTGGGGGTACCGGAACTTGCGAAGGCAAGCTCGCAGTACTGGCAGCCGTGGGGCTCGCTACGACAGTCGATACTGAGATTTGAGAAACAGAAGTGGTAGTCGCGTTAGTCGAGGGAGAACTGCTGGACTGCGCGTAGGCTGCGTGCAGAAGACACGCAGTGGAGGCGAAAAGCGTCAGCATGGCGAGCAACTCCTGATTCTGGGTGGCCGAGCAACTCGGAGGGCCCTCTCATCGTTCCCCGCCATCCTTTATATGTCCTTCGGTGTTGTTCCTCGCTACGTAAGTCGAACACGCGGTCCTTCCCCAGATCATCAAAAAGTTTCAGGTGATCAAGCCGAGCTGATCAAAACAATTCAACAAACAATTCAATAAGTTATGACGAAGAGGTCCGACAGGGGGCTCGGACTGCGGCTCTGCGTCTCTTCTTTGTCAACGTAACGGTCAAGACGACAGTATTGTGCTGCAAACTCAAGTTACAGAGCGATGAAACTTGGGGACATTCCGGAGATAGAGCGGGAAGGATGTAAAAAAGGAAACTCGAGGTTCGAAAAGACAATCCGATGGGTAAAGTTAGACGGGTTGCATTCAAGATTTCAACAGGACTTTACAGTTACAGATGGAGATGATGCGGGGCGGGAGATATATATGGGCGCGGCTGGGCTTACCTGCAAGCTGTATGGTTGTATTGATGTGGGTGGGGGCAGCACTGTACTTGCATCATGGAGCACTACCCTGAAAGCGACAGCGGCAGGCCACAACGTCACGATCCGCATGAATTGGGAGAGATCAAAGGGACGCCTGAACAGAAGAAAAGCGAAAGTTCGGACTCAACGAGGATGAACAATGATTCTTGTCAGGAACGCATGTGGAAGTTGGTTTGGCATCACTCCAAGGAATATAGGGCTCCTGAAAGACCTTGGGTCTACAGGCTCGCGGATGGTAGGTTCGAGAAAAGCAATATCATTACATCTTTTGGAGGGATCAAAGGTGAACTCACGTCACAGACCCAAAATCAAGAAATCCCTTCTCATGTCATACAACCCAGGTACCCGCGCCCAGCCGCCGCGCCCCCGCCACTATGCCATGTGACGCAATATGAAGAATACTTTAAAGTAAACGAAGTGAAGTACACTTCTCAGCAGGCACAACATCGATACTACCGCTACGCACCAAGTGCTTGGACCACACTAGTCGACGAGCATTTTTTCGGTGAGGAGGCCTTCGCCGTACGCCATGCTCTCGAAGATGATTTGCCGCCACACGCTCTTGGTCAATTCAACAGCTTCCTCCTCGAGCACCTAGAGCGGAGAACTGTCAACGGGACGGTCAGAGTAAAAGAGTAAGTAAACGCACAGGTTCGAGACCTTCTACCAATTTTTGAGGTGATTTGTGATCCTTGAGATGTTCAAGGACGAATAAAATCAGATCCTCCTCTTCCATCTCACCAAGGTATTTGATGATGAGTCGTTTAACCAATGGTTCAAACTTCCTATCGATCACAGACTAAGGAGAGATGATCAGAATTATCATTCAAGAGGAGAGGAGCCGAACGTACATCTGACAGGCCATCCCATCGGACCCTCGCCTTGAACAGTGCCTCCTTGTCGTGGGGCACGGACTCCTTTATCCTTTCTAGTCGCTCCAGCGCTTTCTCTCCAGTCTCGGCCACGCTGAAGTCCAACTTCACCAAAGGAACCTTCCGCTTCTTAATCGCATCCTCCTCTTCCTCGTCCTGAACAAACACCGTCGCCTTCTCCTTGCCACTGTCCTTAGTCGGGGCTGGTGCCAGCGATACGTTGAGCTTAACAGGAGCACCGTCATCGAGCAACAGCCCTGCTTTGCGCTGCTCCTCAGCCAGAGCTTGCATCTCGTCCATCTGCCGGGCCAAGAAGTCCTCTGACTCTCGTCTGAGGTTTTCGGCCTCTTGCTCTTCGAATTTGCGAGACTTGGAGTCCGCCGCTTCCTCCGCTTCCAACCGACGCGCTCGAAGTTGCCTCCACCGTGCCCTAAAAAAGTGAATTTGAGCCACTGACTGATGGGTGAAGCAAATGGAAGCGCACCTATCAACGTAGAACAGCTCGTCGCTCTCATCGTCATCCCAGACGTCCAACCTCTCACGCATCTCAATACGATCCCGCTCCTCAGCTTCTTTGACGGCTCGCTCTCTCTCTATCGTCCTTTTCAAGGCCGCGATTCGCTGTCGTTCACGGGGTTCATACCTCCGTTCGCGCTAAAAGTCAAGCAATGAGTATGTATGAGGCAATCCAAGTCTTTTTTCACGTACATCCTGGAACGAGGCCTCCTCGTCTCGCTCTCTCGCCTCCTTTCTCTCTCGCTCGAGCTCCTCGTCCGATTTTGGCTTCCGCTCATCTACCTGGGACTGCTCCTCCTTCACAAAACCGTTAAAAGCAAACTTCCCCTTCGATGACGAGGACGACACCGGTGATGTGGCTGAGGCCGGAACTGGCTGTGCAGGGCGGGGTTTTCCCCATTCGCGTGCTTTCGGACCACTGGGTGCGGCCACTGTCGATAGATTGGCCTGAACATCGCGCATTTTCTCTCGCTCACGTTTGGCAGCACGTTCCCTGAACATGGCAATTTCAGAGATGACGAGCCCTCGTTGCGTTTCGGGGAGATCGGCTTCTTGAAGGTCGTGGAGGTGAGGTGGTATCACGTATTTTTCCTTGTCGAGGAGACCGTTATTGGTTGCATCTTGAGACTGCTTGTTGATATCTTCTACTAACTTTTCGATTTGGGCTTTCGCGGCTTTGGTCTTGTCCTCATCGGTCTAAATAAAGTTATCAATTGAACTTTAATATCACGAGACGGAAAAAACCAAGAGAAAGACGGCAACACGCACACTGGTAGCCATTCTTTGGGAATTGATGGCATCCAAAAAAGCCTTTGTCTTCTCGTCCGCTTTGACCTAGAGAATCGAAACCCGACGTAGGTGTGAAGCGATACCACGAAAGCTAGGTAAGACGCACCAGAAGCTTCTTGTTCGCGCATCCGTCCTCCAAAGCGGGTAACTCAACCCCGTTCAACAATGCAACGGCCCTCAATGCTCCGTCAGGATCTTCGAATTCAGCAAAACCGAAACCTTGAGGTTTATTCGCAGGCGTTATGAGTCGCTTGAACGATTTTATTGGGCCACAAGCCTATAGCTTCAGTCAGTACCGTACTTTGCCCCCATTCATTCGAGTATCACTCACGGCAAGCAAATCGTTCAGAAAGTTATCTGTCACGCCACCCGATATTGAGCCGACAAAGAGTGACACTGTCTTTTGAGCTGGTGGGGGCGCAAAATTTTGATTTTGCATTGCCTGTTGCTGTGCAAGAGCCGACATTGAGGGTCCTTGGCCATAAGATGGCAGAGGTGGACGCAGACCAAGTCCCATGCGATTTGGTAACATTTCTACACGTCTCCAATTGTTCCTTCTCCTCAATAAAGAGATTCTGGGTGGGGAGAGTGATCAGTTGTGACTAAAGTTTTGGAAAGTATCGTAGCTCACTGTATATATTATAGAGTAGCAGCAAAAAACACAGAGCGCAAGTTGGAGAAAGGAAGATGCTGGTTGTAGAGGAGCAGAAGTGTGACATGTCACAACGGTCACACATCATCTGTATGCACCCGTCATGTGACGTCGATTCTACTCTTTCCCGAACCTTGACCTCGACGTGCAGAAATGGTCTTGTTCTTCTCTTCAACCGGTATCACAGCCCTAATAACCGCAAGAAATACTTTCTGATGATCTGAGCAGCTACGACTCCCCCGACAGTCATATACATGGGTCGGGATAAGGTTGAAAGTACGAGTCAACCTCAATGATCATACCCGAATTGCCTTGAACTAGCTGGATTACCCAGATGAAGAACTGATCAAATATGCCTGGCCGCAGGACCTGTGGTTTCACGTTGACAAGCTGTCCTCCGCTCACGTTTACCTACGAATGCCCGAGGGAATGTCTTGGGAAGCGATACCAGAAGCACTATTGACAGACTGTGCTCAGCTAGTGAAGGCCAATTCGATTGAAGGTGCGTCGCGGTGCTATCGAAAGAGGGGGAACGATTGACAATGGAAGATCAGGTAACAAGAAGGACAATCTGACGATCATATATACCCCCGCGGACAACCTCAAGGTCAGACCAGACCCATCAAGGAGATCTACAACCGACTGAAGACCTTTCAGAAAACGGGCGACATGGCAGTGGGACAAGTTTCGTTTCACAATGACAAACGGGTAGGGCATCTAAACATTCACTACCGTCTCAACTTCCTATATCCTCGCAAGTGAAATGTAGGTCAAACGAGGTACGTCATATTGCTATACCTGATCCAACGTCCTTGGAACTAATACCGCTTAGTTCACGTTCCGAAACGAGAAAACCCCATCGTGAACCGACTCAACAAAACAAAAGTCGAGAAGGAGGTTGATCATGAACAGGAAAAGGTTGACCGAATCAAGAAAGAAACGGCGGTACGACGAGCTGCTGCAGCTGAAAAGGTGAGTGCCCCCCCCCCCCCCCCCACGACGCACCCGTACCTTACCTCGGTCTTCACAGAAAAAAGCGGACCTGGAACTAGCTCGACAAAGGGAAGCAGAGAAAGCAGCACGATCGTATGATGCACTATTCAGTGGCGAGATCGAAGAGGAGGGTAACACCCCTCGTAAAACTGGACGTGAACTGGAAGACGATTTTATGTGATTACCGAGGGCGAAAAGAGATATACACAGTAGTACGATATCGCGGTAAGTAAATACAGACTCTTCCGAGGTATTAGTTGAAGCTCATAGGCTTCGAAGTATAGACTGTTGTTCCATATATAAATCCAGTTTATGAGATGTTGTACATCAAGGTATCTGGGTGAAAGCCACCGTCGTGTCTGTGGGCTGGTTAGATCCTCGAAAGCCAGTCAACTGAACCGCGAACATACCCAGTGAAGGACAGGAGAATCCATGTCTATAGGCCGCCAAGGCATGGCCGTGCCGGTGAAGGGGAACTCCACCCATGAGCTTTTGCTTTTGCGGCGAACTCTGATTCACTTTTGGGACATGTTATAACTTCGCCCTTGCCCGCGGTTTCTGGCGGAGAATGTCTCAGCCACTGTTGTCTATGGAACGACGAGCTTGCGACTCACTGTTATGTGATTTCTTCGAGCCCCACGATAGTATTTGCGACGGACTCTTCAAGCCACTAGGAATGAGGGAGGTTGTAGACTCGGTCTTTTGCGAGGCTTGTTTAGACATCATGGTAGGTTGGTTGCGAGAGCGGTTCGGAGTTAGTTGGAAGTACTGGTGTGTAGTGTAGAAATCCTGTCTCATTCAAAGGCTTTTTATACCCTTAGCCCTCCCTCAGACTCGTGCTTCGTGTTTCACGGTCCCTCAGCCTGTCATCATTAGCGCTGGAGCTGCGGGTAAAAATGCGTAGACGTCGGGACCGAGTCATGCACTATATTCGCAGCAGGACCGCAGTGGACTGAGAGCGCCTCTACATACTGAAGATCAAATCCCGCAGGTACACATCCAGACGCAGCGTGAACTAACGGTCCATTAGACCGCAGCAGTCCTAGTGAGCACCAAACTCAAAAAAAAAAACTGCTAGTATTGTCATCCCTGAGTTCACCAGCACCACCCGGTGTCTTTCCTCTACTGCGAGACATTGAAAAACGAGTCATGTTCCCGAATCCGACGGTGAATTGAAAGCAACAGCCATAGAATTTTAAGGTTCCGACCAGGTGCGCTGGAGTACTGAAACCGAGTCAGGCCGGCTCGGAGGTTCGGAACCTCAGAATGCATCTGATTCAGCGAATGACAAAAGAGGCGTATTCAAACACTCCATAGTTACTGGAATAAGGTACATTCCACCTCTCTCGCACGCCGTGTACTTTAACTTATCTGACCTTGTACATCTGCACGATGACATCGTCACGAGTTGTGGCCGCGTCAGCGCCCTCTCCATCCTTCACAGTATACCGAATCTCGACATCCAGCTCTCTCGAATTTGACTCGCTCTTTCGACAGCAGAATTGACCCAGAACAACCGTGCCTAGTACACTCAATGTCAGCAAACAGCCTTCATCGAAGAGGAGGAGGCATCCACACGTACCTTCATCCGCAACGAAAGGTTCCCTCAACATGAACAGAGTCTGTTTCCAGTGCGTCGGAATACTCCTTGGACCAGTGCTGAAGCTGGTTATGGTATCAACCTCCTTCTCCTTCTGCTTCGCTTTGAGCGTAGCCTCATCCTCGGTTTTCCTCCTTTCGAGCTTCCTCTCCGATAGATTGTGTTGGCTGGCTCGGCGTTGAGGAGCAGCTTTCCCGCCGACAGGCCAGACCTCGGCGAGCAAGGCTTGATCTTCGCCTACGATTTGGACTTCGGCATCGGGGGGTACAGGTTGCCCCGACTGGGTGAAGAACGTATCGAAGTAGAGGATGAAGGCGGTGACTTTGGTACGACGTTGGACCGTAGAGACCAGTTTAAAGGCAGATGTGAAGTCGAGTTGGCGCGTAGTGACTTCAGGGATATAGATGTCCTGTGCCGTGAAATATTAGCGATAACGATAATGAAACGGTCCTCCCGGAACTGACCTTGACAACATGAGGATCGCTCAGCATGGTATGAGGACCAACTACGTCGACGATAGCTTCGTCTGGGACTTCTTTGGCCATAACCGAAAGGTCGAATCCTGGGAGAACATTCATGAGGCGGGGAATCGCAAGCAGACAAGGATAGGCTCTTACCATACACATCGTTCCAGAAAGATATCCTATCCTTCACAATCTCGGAGGCATCAGAAAGCCCCAGCATCATTTTGCACTGACTAGGTGCCATGACACCCCCGGGTTTCAAGAACCTTGTCCTAGCAGTCAACACCGAGTCCAGCATGCTTTCGTACAGCAAGGCGTAACCCATCCATTCGGATATGATCACATCGACCTTCTCAATACCATCAGGAAGCTTGATATCTTCAACCTTGCCGCGAACGACGGTGATGATATCTTGGAAATCGTTGGCCTGGACGATTTTTTCGGCTTTTTCTGCGATGTCACTGGCATCGACGGCAATGACTCTTTTCGCCCCAGCGCGTGCGGCGAACAGGGACAGAATACCTGTACCGCATCCCACGTCGAGCACGGTAGCACCCTCGAACACCGAAGGAGTGGTGAGGATGTAACGTGCGTAGGTGGACGTGCGGACTTTGTCTTGGATCATCACGGCGTGTATGTCTGGTTTTTTCTTGAGCTCTCTGAGCCAAACAAGAGTCTAAACTGGGACATACCATTTGCACCGTAACTCTCAAAGTAATGTGTGTCATCGTCTCTCGGCTTTTGTGCATTCTCCGCAGCGCTGTCACTAGCGGCTTCGATAAGGTTGAGACGTTGGTTGATGAGAGAACGATAGGCATTGAATTCTGCTCGTGCTTGCTCAAGCTTCTTCTCGAGAGCTTTGATACGCTTTTCGGGGTCGGATGAAGTATCCTCATCTTCAGAATCAGACCAATCATCTGACTGTAATTCTACACGGCAGACAATGCCAGAACGAACCCAAGGGCTACATGAGAACAGGATCGAAGGGGGGAAAAGCTTGAGACTCACGTAGCAAAGGGTCGTCCTCTATTACGGGCCTCAAATACTCATCCGACGCGAAATCTGACCCTTTCAGTTCCGACGCGTTTTGAGGAGTAGGTTTCTGGAAAATGTCCGTCAGTCAACGCGTCTAAGTCAATCAATAGACGATTTCTTACTGTTTTCCGAATGAAGTTGATCAATCGAATACGTCCATGTACATCTAAGGCTAGAGACCGCGCGTCCAGGAAAGGTTAGATGAGAAGTTACAATAGCACCCAGAATATTCACCCACTCACACAACTTTGCGCAGATTTCGTTCAGATCAAAGCCATGAGCCTTCTTGTCATGTTCGAGCGCGACCTCTGCGTTCTGTAATGTCTTGTCTTCGAAGAGAGATTTGCAGGACTGATTGTTATTGGAATCCTCGACCCAGTCCTCCCAGGTCTGATCATCATCGTCCTCGTCCTCTGAGCTCGATATGCTTTCTACGTCGTCTTCAGGTTCTACTACTTTCGGATCGGCTTTTAGATGGATGCTCATGGCAGAGATGAAGAGATATCGATGACAAGGGGGAAAAAGAAAAGAAAAATCGAGATGGATGTTGATGAAAGACCGAGAGGTGGACAGAAAGAGCAATAACATTCCACGGTCACGAGAGACTGATCCCGGGCCGGCACTGGAGGCATGGCTCGTACCAGCTCGTACCCCGCACTCTCGACTGAACCACCATCATGTCTTTGGTCGAAGCAGCGGGGGAGGCAAACCATGCCTTCAAGGATATACCGATCATGTAGGTTTTCCTATTGCAGAGTGACGTTGTGTACTTTACTCAGCCCAGTCTCTCCCAGAGACCTCAAGGACATCACCAGCCCCGACGCGAACGTTAGAAAGGCGCTGGCAGAGGAGGTTCGTCAGGCGTGCATGAATGTCGGGTTCTTCTACGGTACATTCGTTACATCTAACCACCCAAAGTCAATCTAACAGCCTTGAAACCAGTGAAGAATCACGGTGTTACGGAGGGAACGGTAGGAGAGGCGCTATCCAATTCCAAGGAATTCTTCGCGTTACCGATGGAATCCAAGATGGAGGTACGTGGATGTTAAGGAGGTCAGGTAATGACGAGGGAAACCAGATGTTTAACCATATCGCTTGCAACAAGATCGAGAACAAGAAGACACCCAGTTTCAAGGGTTATTCACCGTTGCTGAGCGGAAACAACGACCCAAATGGCAAGGGTGACCTACAAGAAGGGTTTGAATTTGGTTGGGAAGCTCTGAAAGAGACAGACAGCGGTAAAGCGCAGCAGGACCAGGGAGCACTGGGCGGGGCGAATGTTTGGCCATCAGAGCTTCCCGCATTCCGCGTCGCCGCTTTGGAATACTAGTTGAGTTTCATTCAATATTGCGTTAGTTATCGGTACTTCTAACCACTTCAGACATGTTTAAAGTCATGCGGTGGTCAACCTCGGGAAGCTTTTGTTCCCTATCTTTGCCCTAGCCCTTGATATCGATGAGGGTTTCTTCGACGATAAGGTAATCCCGTCGGTCATTTGATGCATCTAGCTGAAACACCTTCATAGACAAGGAATTCCGCGGCTCTAATGCGTATCATCCACTACCCAGACCAGACAGGACCGACGGATGAAGGTATCATAGGTATTGGGGCACATACGGAGTAAGCGCCGTTACCTTTAACCCCTTGCTAGTACCACGATACCGACTATCAACAGCTGGGAGGTGGGCGATGTGTTCCCTCTCTTTTCAAAGGAACTCGTGGTTAGATGCAAACGTTGATGTAGTGCTTCACAATTCTTTGGCAAGAACCGGGAATCCAAGCACTCCAGGTTCTCAATGCTCAAAAGGAATGGATTGATGCACCTCCCATTTCAGGTGAGTCTCGTCGCCTTGCCAAATAGATCCTCTTCATCGTGCCCACAGGGACATTCGTCGTGAAGTAAGTGACGGGCAACTTGCTGGAACACAGGAAACGAGCTGAGTAGTTACTTGACACAGTCTCGGTGATCAGCTTGCTCGCTGGACAAGTAGGTCGACGCCCTTCCTCCATATCACATTCTAATCTCGATCAAACAGACGACGTGTTCAAATCTACGGTTCATCGAGTGATCAACAAAAGTGGTAAACGTCGTTACTCGATTCCATTGTTCTTTGGGACCGACTATGATGTTAGACTGGAGGTACGGGCTCCCTATGAAATTTGACGGTTGAGATGGTCTTGGCTGATGAGTATCCACGTTTCCTTCGCAGCCCATTCCAAGCTGCATCTCTAGGGAACGTCCGGCCAAGTACGAAGTCATCACGGCTGGCGAATACGTTCAGTCCCGGTTCAAAGCAACGTACGGACATTAGAACTCGAGATGTATTAGTGCCTGGACGCTAGATCTCATGCGGACATATGATCCGTTACTTATATGTTTTCACTTCAATCATCGAGAGTCTTTGGGAGTCTCGACCTTTGGCCCTGGTGCACTGGACATCTACGAATGTTCCTGGTGTTCCGGCGGCAACCTTATTCTCTCGGTGTTCAATCTCGTGAAATCTGAGAACTTCTGAACACCGAGAACGTTTGAATTGCGGCAGTTTGTCGAGAAGTCGTTCATTCCGCGGGAGACATCATCATCCAGAAGTCTGGGTCGACCGAACTCTTGGAAGCAGTGCACCCGGGACGTCTTTGACCTCTCGGACCTTCGACCAGACGATTGGTACAGATGCGTAAATCCATTAGACAGGCATAATGAAAATCATGATGGTATTAGGCTTCTCGAGGTGATAGGTGAACCATTGATCTCAGCGGGTTGTCCTTGGGGTGCTGCAACTGGCGGTGGCGGCCGTGCGACCGCGAAGGACGAGGCCGAACCACTTGAAAAGATGTCATGAAGTTATCCTCATCCTGCACGAATTAGATTTGACTGGGCATATGGGTTCTTGGCGGACAGAGGCTTGCTAAGTTGATCTCGGAGGAGGAGGTGCGGAAGGCTGTGACCGTCACGACCTAACGTCACGCTTTCTCAACCATCACCGTAAATTGACCAAGGAACATAATGGCTGCGAAGTGCTTCGTCTTCTGTGTTCATTTGGGCCTCTGAATACGAAAAAGTGCTGTTAGGTCGCTTGCAACTTGTCTTTTCTGCAAGATAATCAAAGGTACTTGCCCAACTGCTCATGTTAACGCGGTTTTCTTATCAGATCTACGCAGGGGAAATCCCTAGCTTCAAGCTCATTGAAACCGAACTATCGTTCGTTCAGGCTCAAGATATACCTTATTGGAGTACTGAAGAGCTCTGAAAGGTTCTCATTTGTTGATATCGGACCTCTATCGAAGGGACACTCGCTGGTGATACCGAAATGTGAGTACCTCATCGACCTGGTGTCAAATTTCAATGGGATCGGATTTAATATGCGGCCTTAGACCATGCTCAGAAAGCGCACGAGCTACCAGACGAGTACCTTCAAGACATCTTGCCAATCGCGAAGAAAATCGCTATAGCTCAAGGCTCTGAGAACTACAACATTCTGCAGAATAACGGACGCTTGGCCCATCAAGTACGGAGATTAAACCGACCCACTCTTTTTTTTCGCCTCTCTGATCTATCGGTCCAGGTTGTGGATCACGTTCACTTTCATGTCATTCCTAAGCCGAACGAGGAAGAAGGCTTAGGTATCGGTTGGCCCGCCAAGTCTCTCTCGAAGGAGGAAATCCAGCAGGTCTATGACGAGATGAAAGGGAAGCTGTAAACGGCAATTGTGAAGGACTAACGCGCTCGAAGCTGTACTTGTGTACGTCCACACCGCGTTCTTCTTGGCATGAAACGCGATGCTGATGTCTTTGTTCAGATCTTTTGCTATCGTTTCACGAATAACAGATAGATTTTGTTGATATTGCTTCAGAATCTTCGACATGGCGATATTCATTGAATAACAGTTCAACGGAGTGATATCGTGGCCAGGACACCTTGATTCCTGTCGCCTGATCCTGATGGTGGCTGTCTTGATGAACGTGGAACCCTAAATCTCCACCATGCCTCGTATCGTACATCTCCATCCGAAGGCCGGGAATCTGCGATGCTGCTACCACGCTGTCCATTCTTCTCTACAGCTTTTACCTCCATACATTCTGTCCGGAGGCCGGTTGAAGTGGTATGTATGGGTTCCCTCGTTACATAACGAATAGGGAGCTGAGGATCAGACGCAGTTTGTATTCGTCAATGATCCCTGTCTGTCAAGCTCAATCCTCACCTCCTCCGAGACAACTTAGCGGAGCGGGAGCTCGCGCCACAGTACAGTGCAAGGCCAAGCTTTGCCCCGCTCTGAGGCCTACAGGCCTAGGTATCGTCCGATTCTTGATAATCCCTTCATGCATGTTTTGACTCTTTGTTCAGATCTGGGACAAGCAGGCCAATCCGATTCCGCCGCCGATCCTTTCTCCTTCCGTGCTCACCCTTATCGCAGGCTGTGTACGCCAAGACCTTCCATGTCGTGATTCTCGGTATTCATTAAATTACGGTGCCACTGTTACACTGGCGATCGCTTCCTTCTCTATTTTGGGCTCCACGGTTACACAGGAAACAAAGACCTCGTAGACGCTCCCTATTTCAGTGCATATCCCTGTCCGGAGTAGTGTGGACTGATCATACATCTGGAGATACGGCCCTCCGTTGCTAACCTACAAGTGGGGGAAAAGGAATCTTGCCTACGTAGCCTGATTGTTTTGTCAATGATCGTTTCGCCCTAACGAAACTTTCGTGGAGCAATTGAGATCCTACATGTCCGGAGACATATATAGATAGCTGCATCCGCTTCTTACGCGTCGGCGACAGCTGTTCTTCTCTTGTCCACTCTTCTCCTTTTCTTGGTTTTTCTTGACTCGTAACGCCGGTCGTTTCATTCGACAAATTTATCTCGCTAGCCGAGGTTATCTTTCTCTTACTTCTACCTCTTCCTTCCTTCCGCAACCTCCTCATCCTAGTCTTCTCCTTTTTGTGTCTCGCCCCTCTTTCACTTGTACATCTCTAAAATGTCGGAAGGACGACCTCAAGTCAGTACTTTGGCACGTCGCATCCACGGGTGGTCATGGCAAGCGGTGAGTATTTGTGCTCGACTCGTACTCGAAGGTCACTAAGTGGCCATTCTTTGTAGTTTCCCATTGGAATGGGAACTGGTGCTGTCTATGTCACCCTTTCCGCTGTTGAGGAGCGGACACCCACACTCACAACGATAGAGACTATCTTCTACTTTCTGAACATGGCCATTTTCCTGCTCAACACAACGACTCTCCTTTTGCAAGCCGTTGGTGCGTCTGGGCCTGCTGACCACAATGAACACTGTTGACGGTCTTGCATAGTGTATCCCCGGCAAGCATGGAGATTGATGCAGGACCCGGTCAAAGGCATCTTTGTACCCCTAGTGGTACTTTCGTTCGCTACTATCATCATAGGCACTATCAACTACGCTGTTCCCACTAAACATGTGGGACCAACGCTCATCTATACTCTGTTCTGGTTGGTGGAGTTTTGTTCAATGTGTCGGTGACTTGCTGAATGGGCTTTGTGAAGGATATACGTCGTATTTGCTCTACTCACCTGCTTCCCCATGTTGATGATCTGGTTCAATAAACCTCATGATCTGTCACATTTCACGCCTGCGTACGCGTTCTTGGTGAGTTGCTCTGTCTCGCTCCACAGGTCATAGCATTGACCAGCGTTCCATCTCAGGTTTTCCCAATGGTGAGTCGCATCGGGATAATCGATCATCATGGTCTGATGACTGACGTCCGAACAAGATGCTTGTTGGTGTGGTAGCGTTCAATGTTCTGAATGTCTTCGAATTGGACGACCCTAGAGCTCTCGGAGTCCTGTTCGTGGGGTACTTCTTCCAAGGTGCCGCAGATACTCGTTCATTGCCACGGTTCCCCCTAACCAATCGTACCGTCAGGACTTGGTTTCTTCATGACCTTCTTCTACATCTGTATCTACATCATCAGGTGAGTTATTGTCTTTTGCGAGCGTCGTGCATGATGACTAAGTTGACTCCAGGATCATGACGGTATGGCAGATCATAGATCCTTGAATGCTTCTTATCATTCCTTCTTACACCATATCAACAGACCGGTTTCCTCGAAGGTCACCAAGCCAATGGTGCGTTCGTCGCCTGTGGTCCTCCTGGATTCACGGCACTTGCTCTGGTCAACCTCGGAAAGCACGCGAGGGAGTTGTAAGTGCTATCTTCTACCAGTCGATCCACGCTTAACGCCCTCTCAGGCTCTCGACCCACAATCTCGTATCACCTCAAGCCGGAGAAGTATGGTACGCCGTGAGCGTCTTGTCGGCACTCATGTTGTACGGACTCGCCGTTTTCCTGTTCCTTTTCGGAGCGTTGCCCTACTGGTTCAAGGTCCACAAGCACCTCAACGAGATTTTGGGATGTAAGTTATCTCACTGCCGTCACTTGCGCTTCAGTCGCTAACCATTCAATGCTCAAAATTTTCAGGCTGGGCATTGACTTTCCCGAACGGTTCGTTCCCTCTTTTTTCCGAGCTCAAGCCCTTTGTCTTACCCAAGTCCTAACAGTCGGCTGGATCAACATGACCAAGATTCTCGGCAAGGAGCTCAGAATTCCTGGCCTTTTCACTGTCCACGCTATATTCACCGCCTTGATGTTCCTCACCTGGACAATCCTCATCGTTCTGACGATGATGGCGTTTTGGAAGGGCCTCATTTTCTTCTCCAAAGAGGAGGATGTTATCAGAGATACTCTCGGCCCTGAGGCTTTGCCTCGGGAATCCGACCTCGACACTATACAACAGGAGAAACAGGCCGCCGCGACCACACATGGGCACAATCACGTCTAGATTTCTTTTTGAGAGTCATTCTTGGACTGTAACAATGTTACCTACAACTATCATCATCGGACTCGTTTCTTTTGCAAGCTCTGGACGCTTATACGCAGACTTTTTTGGTGTTAGAGACCTCCACCACTTACGATCGTTCTACCCTACACCGCTTACGCATTTTGTTGCACATAGTAACTACCCGCACAGTACTCTCATTTATTTTAATGGTCGAATCCATTTAACCCGCAATATAGACTTCTCATCCCTGGTTTCTTCGTTCTCGCAATCATGTATCGTTTGCTTGGCACATATGTTCATAGGCTCGTACCCTGTATCCTACTCTACAGCGTGTATGTAGCGTGTTAACCGTAACATATACCCTCCCTGACCTAACGGATTCGTTCAACGAAAACGCCCGAATATAGTAGTCCTTCCTCGGTTCCCTCCTGTAGACCGTGGTGAACAACATCACCCTGATCTTCCGGTGCGTCGGCGGGGTTGACAAGAGGGAGCTTTGGAAGCAAAGGTGTGTCAGTACTCGACGAGCAACCCCAGTCTGATCGACCGACCTTTAGTAGTCCGATATGGAAATCGCCCTGTCCAGCAGAACCTTGCGATACCGTAGGGTTGGACACGACAGAGGTAACAGTAGTCAACCCTCTGCCGTCGGTCGAATAAAATACCTGCAATGTGCTTTGCTCCCAATCCACTTCAACGGCAAAGTTGTGCCACACGTAGGATGTAAAAGGCGTCTTGAATAGGACATTCAAACTGTGATCCAGGATTTTAAACGAATCCGCCTCCGGCGCAGGTAGCACACCGGTTGGATTGGTGAATGGAGATCCTACAGGGATGTAACTTGGTGTCGGTTCGGAACGGAGATAAAAATAACTCGAGGGCTGCACGCCTCGCCTCACCTAACTGGACTCCGAAAACGTGGGAGCCGTCGTTAGGCTCGATAAACACCACCTGGTATTCATGCGTGTTATTGAGAGGATAACGAGGGTCGGACTTGATGGAGAAATGGAAGCGAGTGACGCCTGTTTCCATGATTGTGTTGAGGTTGCTTGAGCTACCATTCTGTATGGCTATCAG
The DNA here is from genome assembly GCA_024721195.1 of Marasmius sp. AFHP31. Classification (NCBI taxonomy): domain Eukaryota; kingdom Fungi; phylum Basidiomycota; class Agaricomycetes; order Agaricales; family Marasmiaceae; genus Marasmius; species Marasmius sp. AFHP31. The sequence continues at coordinate 37,806 of JANHQD010001055.1, forward strand.
CTCCGTCCTACGAAACCCGAGTTGGGGCTCGCTGTTGCCGGGTATGAAGATCGAGGTGTTGTCGATCCTCACGGATATCGCCTGTTCCCTATTCGACGGCTTGTTCCAGAGAGGGGTTGGATTGACAAGGTTACCCAAATAGCCCGAGTACTGCATTCCTTGAGAGTCAGCGATTTATGAGCCCGTAGGGAAGCTTCCATACATGCGTAGCAGGTTGGGTTTTGCCCTTGACGGCCCTACATTTTGATGCAGGACGGTGAGTGAGGGGGGCTGCGGCCGATGATCATAGGATGAGACTCACGTCAGGTATGGGTCTGCAGAAGCATCAAGGGTCTCGTTGCCGACTGATAGGGGAATCCTCCCTTCGAATAGGATCGTCTCTGCGGCCACCAGTGGCAAAGCAATCAAAAAAGTGAGTGAGAAGCGTGCGAAGGGTGCCATAGCCTGTATGAGTGTTCGAGAGAGGGAGTTGGACAAGGTATAAATACCTCCTTCACGCTCGGGAAAAAAGGTACCGCGAAATACTTCCGCCCCGGATGAATGAAATTACCACCAGAACGATGGGTTACAGGCTGTCGCCCGCCGTCACTGACCGCATCGTGATGACCCAGCCAATGCAAGTTGGAGGTATTAAACCGAGCATTCGGAGAAATATCGGCGAAGTCGCGAGGAACGCATTCAATCCTATACCATACATAGGTAGTGCTTAACAATTTGGCTTATTTCGATCAATCGAAAATATCGAAGTCAAGTCCCCAATTTTTACTAGGGTTAGAACCTCTCGAGGGCTTGTGGGAGGTCGCTGCTCTCTCCAATTTCTCGAAGGCTTCGTCAGGAAGCTTCGCGACTGCACAGGAAACATGTCAAACCTCGGAGTCGAGCGCAATGATAACAGAACCAGGACTTACTTTTGATGTTCTCTTTGATGCGGGATGACGTGACGCTCTTAGGGAGGACAACAGTCTGTTCAAAGGTTTGAGGATCATGTTTGGTATTGGTCGAGATTCACTTACGCCTCGCTGTACATGCCAGGAAATAAGAACTTGAGCCGGAGTGAGACCAGTTTGCGAAGCGATCTCTTTCACCTGGGGAGCATCAGTCGTGCCCAAGAGCGTGCAAACGCAGATGCATTACCTCGGGAACATTCAACGAGTCCTTGACGCGTTTGTCACTTCCGAGAGGCGAATACGCCTCTACAACGATGCCGTTATCTTTCGACCATTGGACTAATTCGGGTTGGGGCAACCAAAAGTTCAACTCGACCTTGAGCAAAAGTCAACAATGAGTTGTGGTAAGTAGAAATGGCAACAGACTTGGTTGATCGCGGGCTTGTGCTTCAGCGGGTTCGCTGTGAGATTCTTTATCCTTTCAAAGAATCAATGGATGCGAGAGGACAGTGGTGACCTGAACATACCTTCGTTCGTTGAAGCTAAGCCGGCAATCCGGTAACCCGTGAGTATTTGTAGCTTGGGTGAGATACGCCACTCACTTGCTGACTCCAATGTTCCTGACTTTTCCTTTGTCCACGAGCTCCTCCAGCTTTTGCCATGTCGGGTAAGGGTTTTCAGTCAGATCCTTGTCGTATGAACCGTCTTGATTCATTGCGACGGGCCTGTGTCCAGGAATAAGACGACCGAATGAATGGATGATGCAAATGACTCGGCAGCCTTACCAGTGGATGATGTACAAGTCAAGGTAATCGGTACCAAGCTTCCTCAGAGAATCGTCGAGCGCACTCTCGACATCCTCTGGTGCATGGAACGTGTTCCATAGCTTTGGAGCACCCGTGAGTATTGGTCTGCTATCTGTCAAATGTTATTACCTTCGATGTAAGCCAGATCTCCTCTCGAGGAATACCGCTCTCTCTCACGGCTTGACCAACTTCCTCCTCATTCTATAGATATGTCGCCAGTCAGTCGTCATCGTCGACAAAAATACGCGACACACTCACACGGTAGATCCAGGCGTCGTCCACATGTCGATAACCACTGCAAAGGGCAGTCTAGCTGACCGTAAGCCTTATCACAACACAGTCAGGTAACTTGGGCTACCTTGACCGCGCGTCCTGCGTCATTCCTTGCCGCTTGCCAAACTCCAAGGGCTACGGTCGGAATTCTGTCCCCAGACGGCAGAGTATAGTATTCTGGCAGGCCGTCAATCTTATAAGGTTCCCCGGAGCATTCCTCTTGACGAGTCGAAAAACTCCAGTGGAAGGCGAAGAATATCAGGACTACAGTGACAAGGATTGTGAGGACTCTGGTCCGAGAGAAAAATCTCCGCCTCTTGTTGGCATTTTCACGAGAGCTGTCTGGATCACCCGGATAGTCCCTTTGTGAGAGTAGAGTATAATCGGAGGGCATGGTCGATGGTGGTAGTTGAAGAACAACCTGCTCACTGGTTGCGCAATTGCACAACATCAGACATTTTCGGCAGGCATTTGTCCCGGCCCGGTCAATGGCCGATGCCGTCATCCGCCGAGAGTCCCAGTTTGACCTTGAAGCTTGAAGGTTCGACTTCGTCTTTGTTGTCAACTTCGATATAGGCAAGGCCTTGGTAAGTTTTTCCCTCATATTTAGACTGTCACTCATCCTCATGTCTAGTAGACGGGTCTAAATTTCTTTCGATCGCTGCATCGACGCAGTAACTTCTCCTCAAGTCATCGACAGTAGATGGCTGAGCGCTGAGCCTCCAAGGTAATAACCAGCGATAACCAGCTTCGGAGGACAACGACCTGCCGAATAACTGGAATCTGACGAAGGTACGCAGCGCGTCTTTATCAAGTTTCTCCCGTTCGTCCCGCCCTTAACATGATAAGCTGTTGACAAAAGGGTAACCCAGGGCTCATCGGGTTCGGAAGGAAGCAATCCATGTCAAAGATCGGGAACTCGTAGAGAGGACTCCAGACATTGAGGGAGCAAGTCTCTGATAAGGGAGTTGCGGCAGTCCATTCCGTCGCGTTACTGGCTCAAATTCCAATGCAAATAACATCTAGCGGGGTCATGCCGAACGTTTATCTTCTTGTTCACTGTGTCAGTTGACCGAATCATCTCCAATGGTCTCCTTCTCTTATCACGGGGCTATCCGACGCTGCACTCTTGGTGTATAAAAGGGAGCCCTGTTTGGCTTCGAGGGCGGGCTTTTTTATCACCCAGTATCCATCTCTCGATACCTTGACCACTGACGAACTCCGAAGGACTCAATGAAGTGAGCTCATTCTCCCAGGGTTTTTCTCACTCTATCCCCGGTCGCACTCTTACATTCTGTTTACAGAGTCGCTGCTGTACAAGCGGAACCCGCCTGGTTTGACCTCGACGGTGGTGTCGACAAGGTCATTGCCTTGGCCAAAGAGGCCTCTTCCAACGGGGCTCAACTCATTGGACTCCCAGAAGCGTTTATTCCTGGCTACCCAATGCGTACTTGGTCAGGTGCATTTGACCCTGTGTTCTTTACGAAGTACTTGAAGTCCTGCTTGAGCGTTAAATCCCCACAATACCAGAAACTGCTGAAAGGTATCAAACAAGCCAATATCTGGTACGCATTCTAACGTTGAGTCGGTATCCTCACGTGTCCCAACTCATTCTACTCAATAGGGCTGTCGTGGGATTCGTGGAACGTGACGGGGAGAGCATGTATTGTGCTCAAAGCATCATCAACCCCTCTGGAGAGGTCGTTCTGCACCGCCGCAAGCTGAAAGCGACCGGGCATGAACGTACGTTTTGGGGCGACGGCCCTGGTGAGTCGCTCCTTGAGATCATCGCATCTTGAGCTTCTCGGATAACGGTGCTCGTTCTGGGATCATAGCTGACTCTCTCAAGACTTCCGTCAAAGGTCCGGAAGGGGCAATAATTGGATGCTTCAACTGCTGGTGAGTCTGTACCTTTAGTTCCCCGAAATACGGTTCATAACGTGGAATATCGTGGAATGTACAGGGAACATCTGCAGCCTCTCCTTCGCTTCCATCACTATGCACAGGGCGTCCAAATTCACGTCGCCAGCTGGCCCTTTGCAGATCCGGTTGCGACTGGCTACCCGCCTCAGTTGACTGGCTACCCGTCTCAGTTTTCTTCAGATTTCCAGGTCACTGCGACAAAGTACATGGCGATGGAGGGACCGCTTTTCGTGATCTCAAGCACTCAAGTAATCAAACCCGAGAACGCGGCGTTGTGCGGGTAAGCTGTCACCATCTTAGATGCTGAAGACGATGATTGACTCTGGAGCCTACAGAACCCAAGGGACACCGTTCGATGCAAAGGTTAGAGTTAGAAAAGCTATCCGTCTCGCTTCTGACATCAGAACTCACCACATCTACCCGCAACAACAGGAAGGCGGGGGCTTCGCTGCTATCTACGGACCTGATGGAAGAGACCTTGTCCAAACCTTGCCCGCGATGGAGGAGGGCATTTTGTATGCCGATATTGATCTCGATGATCTCTTGACGGCAAAGCTCATGGTGGACCCAGTGGGGCACTAGTGCGTCGCCGTTCAAGTTGTCGTTCATTTTTCTCTCGAAGCTGACGTTCCGTCCCTGTAGCTCGCGCCCCGATCTTCTCTCACTTCATATCAATACTCCAATCAACCCTCTAGTCCGCCAGCAAGGGAAGAAGGAAGAAGAGTATAGTCTATTGTCTAAGATCCCACAGTTGGTCGACGACTGAGAACACCTTCAATTCCAAATATCTCTTCCGCTAAGTATGTTATTTGTAAAGGACGAATACAAACAAGGTCTGCGCGCCGCGAATTACGTTTCTCACTTGCCCGAAATTTGACCATTGACCAAAGACTCGACTAAGGACCAATGGAATCTGAGAGGAGGGAATTCCAAATCGTGACCTCGTAGGGAGGATGGAACGTGTATCTGATAAGGGAGTTGGTAGGAATCTTCTTGTCGTGTCTCTGGCACATATTTCAATGCAATGTCAGTAAGCTGGGTCATGCTGAACGTTTCTCTTGGTATCAGTTGACCCACCCGTGTCTTCAGTGGATTCTCCCTTATCTCGGCAATCCGCTACATTCGTGGTGTATAAGGAGATCCGTTTAGCTTCGCAGTTTGAATACAACACCCCAGCACCCACCCACCCTTCAATACCCGGAGAAACAATGAAGTGAGGCTTTTCTCCTCAGATATTACCATCCTCACATGCCACTCACTGGTCCTTTTCTCTCAGAGTTGCAGCTGTACAAGCGGAGCCCGTCTGGTTTGACCTCGACGGCTGCATCGATAAGGTCATTACCTTGGCCAAAGAAGCCTCTTCCAACGGCGCGCAACTCATCGGACTCCCAGAAGCATTCATCCCTGGCTACCCAATGCGTACTTGGTCGGGTGCATACGACCCTGTGTTCTTTACCAAATACTTGAAGTCCTGTTTGAGCGTCAAGTCTCCACAATATCAGAAACTCATGAGGGGTATTAAAGAAGCTAAGATTTGGTGCGTACTGCATCTTGATCGTTCGATGCCCATACGCGTCGTGACTCACCATCTTTGACAGGGCTGTTGTAGGATTCGTTGAACGGGATGGGGAGAGTATGTATTGCGCGCAAAGTATCATCAACCCATCCGGAGAAGTCGTCTTACACCGCCGAAAGCTGAAAGCGACCGGGCACGAACGTACGGTCTGGGGTGACGGCCCCGGTGAGTCCTTTCCGCGATGACTCTGCTCTAAACCTGATGGTGTGCAATGAAATTGAAGCGGACTCTCTCAACGCTTCCGTCAAAGGACCAGAAGGGGCGATAATCGGATGCTTCAATTGTTGGTGAATCCATACCTTTGAGGTTCTAAGGAAGTTGGAAAGTTGGCTTACACCCACAACTTTGTGCAACACGTAGGGAGCACCTCCAGCCGCTTCTTCGTTTTCACCACTACTCCCAAGGCGTCCAAATTCATGTCGCCAGCTGGCCCTTTGCGGACCCCCTTGCGACTGGTTACCCGCCTCAATTTTCCGCGGAATTCCAGGTTACTGCGACGAGGTATATGGCGATGGAGGGACCGCTTTTCGTGATATCTAGCACGCAAATAATCAGACCCGAAAATGCGGCGCTGTGTGGGTGAGCCCAAGCCACTATTCCTGGGCGCTAAAAATGATGACTGAGCTTGGGCGAAGGATTCAAGGGAGTGCAATGGATGCGAAGGTTGAAAGTCACCTCACTCGCTTCTTACGTCGACACTAACTGCGTTCGATACGCTCGACAACAGGAAGGCGGAGGATTCGCTGCTATCTATGGTCCTGACGGAAGGGACCTTGTCCAAACCTTGTCCCCGATGGAGGAAGGAATTTTGTACGCGGATATTAATCTCGATGACCTTCTGACGGCGAAGCTGGTCGTGGACCCAGTGGGACACTAGTACGTTGCTGTTATCGCTCACCTTCCTCTCGAAGCTGACGCTCCGCACTCTCAGCTCACGCCCCGATCTCTTGACGCTTCACGTCAATAGTCCCATCAATCCTCTAGTCCGCCAGCACGGTAAGAAGGAAGAGGAGTATAGTCTCTTGTCCAAGATTCCACAACTGTCGACGACTGAGGAAGCTTCGTGAACAAATGTCTCTTCTGCTCTGTTGGTTTTGGGTACAGGATGAATACAAAAACGCTCTTACTTGAAATTAGGGAGAGTGAAAACTTGACGAGTATCTAACACTCTTCGGATCATTTGGGGATCGGGCTTTGGGTCAGCTCCAATATCACGACTTGCAGGGCACGACCGCAGAGAGATCTACACACCGGAAGGGAGCTCGTTTATTTCGTGTAAAAGTTGTTCTGAAAACCTCGACAAAAAGGAACTGTTTAGTATTCGTATACGTTTATAAGTCCTCGCTTCCGATTGATTTTTAAGAACAAAAACGTAGTCCGAAGTTTGAAATTCCCAATCCGCTGAGAAGACTTGTGATTTTTCAAGCCAACTTTCCACCTCCACCACAAAAAAAACGAGTTCGTATTGGGTGTGCTAGACATTGGATAGCAAGGCGAGCATGACGTCACGGTAGTCCGACTGTTACGTCACACTGGTGACACACGCCGTCTTCCTAACCACCACCAGCCACTCGCTACTACCCGTCGGTGTAGCACAGACTACAGGGCACTCGCTTAACGCAGAGTCAAGTACTCTGGGGCTCCTCGCGGGTAAGTTATTAACGCTCTCTTTGAGTCAAAGTACCTTATCATATCGAAGAACAATCGGCTTTAAGAAACTGGTCTTAGGCGGACTGGCACCCCGAACCACTGCTGCTCCAGCACGCACCCAGGTTTCACACTTCGTATCCAGCGACGCACATTACTTGCTCAATTTTGCACGACTGTGGTGCCGACGCCATGGATGTATGATCCTGCTGTTAGGAATGCCGGCAATCGGTTAATCGGTCTCATCGAACACAAACGGATGACGGAGACGGCAGGAAGTTATAGGGTTCACGAAGGCTACAGACGCCCGCTTCGTAGCAAGGAAATTGATGTTAGAGCATGGAATGTTGGGAGCGTCAGTGAAAAGGTTCTCCATCGCATTCCTTATGACTACTTGGCGAGAAAGAAATGTAGCCGTAGAGTTAGGTTTCAGCCTCCAACGCTATTCGGTCACCCCGGTCACTGCCTCGAGTATTCGTGAGCCTTGACGCACCTGTGGCAGACAGAGAAGTATTTGCATGCGGTCACACGAAGCACACATCCAGACATGGCGCAACGCAACGGAGCCAGCGAATTCCCTACGACCCTACTATATAAGCGACCATCTGGTTGCCTTGTGTTCCAAGACCTCTGCTGATTCTCCGTTCTCACTGGAAATTCCTCAAAGATCTCGCCATGTCCGACACAACAACTATTCCACCGAACATCGCCAAATTGTAAGTCTCTCCACGCGCCTTCACCACCTCACTGACGTGCAACAGAGTGGGACCAATGGTGATACACTTTCATAGACCTGCCCTGGGAAGTCTTGACGCTTACTCTCTCTCGACTTCAAGTTTCTCTCCTACCTATTCCATTGGGGACTATTTGGTATCCTCAACGTCCAGGCGTGTAAGAGATTCTGCCCCTGTGCAGTCCGTATGTCAGACCTTACGGATCGTTAGATATCTACTATCTAGCCTTCCCCTCTGATCGTTGGTTCACAAAGACGATCGTCTCTGTCGTGTACACCATCGAGCTCGTTCAAACGATATTGGCTACAAGAGAAGGTTTTCGCACTTTCGGGTACGGTTGGGGCGACCCAAGCACCCTGGAAGATCCTGGACTTAGCGGGCTCTGCTTTCCCATCATCACAAGCATAGGTCAGTACCCTCGCGTCATTCACGAATCACAAAAATATTCACATGGTTTGGCTCCCGACCAGTGAGCTGCATCATCCAGTTCTACTATGCATGGCGGATATGGGTACTGAGCCGGTCAAAGTATGTCTGAGCCTTTTGGTCAGACCAATGATATCAACCTGACGACTGCGGTGTAGGTTGATATGTAAATACGTGCCGCTGGTGATATGTGCGGTGAGAGTCTATTCCTTTCTTTCGAGTAATGATTGTCTCCATTCTTTGAATGACGCTGATACCGAGGCGTCTCTTAGCTGAGCCTCTTCCAAGCGGGAGGCGGTCTATGGGCGGGAATTGTCGAGAGCGTCGAAATCAGAAGCTATGCTCGACTCCGAGACGGAATAGGAATCCCCTCCATCGTACGTGTGATATCTTTAATCTCTCCCTGGGTAGGTAAATTCCTCACAGACCGAGTTCTAGATTAGGCTCGCAGGTCTGTGAACAGGATTCCCCCCATCCCCGAGTTACTGATAAGATTGAGCGTTCCAAAGGCACGGCAGCATGCGACACCCTCATCACACTATCCATGCTTCAATCCCTCTTCGCACATCGAAGTGGTTTCGGGTCAACAAACGCGATACTTGTCAAGCTGATCCGGCTCTTTCTTGGTACTGGACTCCTCACCTCGACAGTCACTATTCTGGATGTGGTTATCTTCTTTGTCTTCAAGAACGACGGTTATTACCTTATTCCCTCCAGGATGCTGTCGAAGTTGTATAGCAATAGTATGATGGTGGTACGTTCGAGATATTTGCGGTGGGTCTAAAATGAGGGGAGTCCCCCGTCTGATGAGCCTGATGGGTTTTAGCTCCTCAACTCGCGGTTGAGTAACAGGCGCGACATAAGTGGCGACTCATTCGAACCGGGTAGCCTCTCATGGGCAGTCGAGTCTAATCCCATTTCCCAAACCCAACAGACATCAAGCACGTACGGCCTCACGGATCTCTCCGGTCTAGGAAGATCCACAACGATCCCAGTGCCTATCCAGACGCGGGTAACAAGGGATACAATATTGTAGAGCTTGGAGACGGTTTCAGATTTGGGATCTTCCTACCGCTTCTCCTCGGACGTCCCCGCCAGTCTCTGCTGGTGCTATGTAGAAGTGGTGCGGTGACACCCAATATTGTCAAGCTGATAAGCTATGCGGGTTTCCTTGCTATGCATTTTCCTTGGTACAGCTTGAGCTTGAGCTCTCGCCGCTGTAACTTAGACTGCCCTGGTGATAATGATACTCCAGCGATGACTCCACGTGGATATGTCACTCGCGAGCTTGGAGTATATTCACGCATATTCACATGGGTATCTGTTACCATCCAATTCCAGCAACATCTAATCGTGAAAGCGTACGAGTTCAATCGGATCGCCTCACAACGAGATTACTAGCTCCCCGTGGACTGGACTCTGAGTCAAGTTTGCCCGCACTGGGGAGATTATCTCTCACATCTGGACCTTTGTGGACTCGAGTGATAATCACAATGGCAGAAGGTGGAAGGGGAGACACGAAATCACCCTATAACTGGATCGATGTCGAAACCAGCAGCTCACCATTCTCTAGCGCGAGTTTCGGGCTGATGAGGGAAATGTCAAGCTGGCAGTTCTCGAACTTGTATGTGTAAAGTCAGAGCGATGGCGTAAAGCGGATCTCAGCGCCTATACCCACGGTTTTGCGAAGCTCACAAAGCACAAAGTGACCTTCTCCGAGCTTTTCTCCCTTCAAGCACCGTCTCTCGCATACGAGAGTTTGTTATACATACAAGGCAAAAAGCACTTCTTGATCAAAGACAAAGACATTCAGGCGCGGATCAGAAAGCTTCTCGTCACTACAATACTGTTCGACACCGGCATAGCTTCCCCTCCTCCCAATCAAACGTGCTCTATTCAAACTCCAGCCTCAACTCCCATATCTTCGGATGGTTCGACTACGTTCAATTGCAACATCTTGATCAAAACGTTTTCAATACAGTCGAGTTCAACCTCAGAAGTTATGTCAGTTTGCTCTCTTTATGAGGCTCTTCGGGAGGCTTGCGCTGGTGAACGATCCGGACCGACCTTCCTGGACTTCCTTCATTAGAGCGCCGTATCAGGCCGAGGTCGGGTCTTCAGGCAATACGGTTGGGCTTAGCTTCTCTGATGGTCTCTGAGGTGCAGGTACAGCTGTGCCCGAATTTACCCCATGGTAAGTACAAAGATTATATGTTTCTCCGGTGGGTTGACTACAAGCACAAATACAAATCCAAAGTACCAACAGGGTCATCTCCAAGACAAGTGGCAAAACACCGCGCGTCCTTCTCTCTGCCTCAAACCCGATGAACGCGGCGCCAAACTCTCTCGCATTGCAGCACCCTGTGAAGCCTTTGCGGCGGCGGCCTGAAAAAACCTATCCGTCAAGTGGTAAGACAAAAATAGAGGCTATTGACTTGCCTTCGCATTCTTCCTGTACGATAGCTCCTGGTAGTTAAAAATGAAGAGATTAGTGACTGCACGACTGGTCGATGAAAACACACCTTACCGGTGTATAGGGCTAGCTTGGGTTATGGGTAAGTCTTCATTTCTTTGTTTCCCGAGTTCAAGTTTCAGCTGGCAACAAAAAACTCCGACTTTTCGTGTCTTGGAGATCGCATGGAACAAATGAAAACACGTTAGAAACAGATACATGAAAAATTTCTCGTACTACGCACCTGTTACCCCAGTGATCATGTAAGCACTCCTTTTTCCCTCTCTTCAGAGTCCAGACTTGCGATAGACAGACACGATGAATGGCATAGGAGGAGGGGAGCAGAGGTGATGATGGTGGGGGGAGGAAAGGAAGGACGGAGAGACCAGATGAACACGCTGAGTATAAATGAGCAGTTGAGAGTCAGACGCACGGGCCAGGCAATCCAGTGATGTCATGCGACATCATTACAGAAGGTTGGCAAAATCTCTCGGGTCCACCGTCCTAGTTGAAACATTGAAGAGAGGAAGTGTAAACCGAATCTGACGGACAAAAATTCCCTTTGTTATCCATGATCATCTCATCCGACTTCATCCAACCGCATCCAACTCGGAACTCCTTCACATGTAGTCTGATTTCCAGATATAGTTCGCTATCGTCTTGGATCGTCCTGGATCGTCCGATTTGACCCACGGTCATTTCGTTGGGTTTCACGCTTCGTATTCAACGACGCATATCACTTGCTCAATCTTGCGTGACGGTGGTGCCAACGCCATGATTGTATGATGCTGCTGTCAGGGATGGTCGACAATTGGTTTCAACGAACACAGGGACAACGGAGACAACAGAAAATTATAGGGATCGCGAAGGCTATAGACACCTGCTTCGCAGCAAGGGAATTGTTGATAGAGTGTGGAATGTCGGAAGCGTCAGCGAAAAGGTTCTTCATCGCATTCCTTACGACTACTCAGCGAGAAAGCACTGTAGCTGTATGTTCAGGTTTCAGCCCGCAACGCTATTTGGTGATTCCGGTCACTGCCTCGAGTATTCGTGAACCTTGACGCACCTATGTCAGGCGAAGAACTATTTGCATGCGGGTACGAAGCACACATCCGGACATGTCGCAACGCATCGGAGCTAGCGAATTCCCTACGACCATGGTCCATACTATATAAGCGACCATCTGGTCGCCTTGTGTTACAAGACCCCTGCCGATTCTCCGTTCTCACTGGCACTTCATCAAAGATTTTGTCATGTCCGACACAACAACTATTCCACCGAACATCGCCAAATTGTAAGTCTCTCCACGCGCCTTCACCACCTCACTGACGTGCAACAACAGAGTGGGACCAATGGTGATACACTTTCCTAGACCTGCCCTTTGAAGCCTTGACGCTTACTCTCTCTCGACTTCAAGTTCCTCTCCTACCTATTCCATTGGGGACTATTTGGTATCCTCAACGTCCAGGCGTGTAAGAGATTCTGCCCCTGTGCAGTCCGTATGTCAGACCTTACAGATCGTTAGATATCTACTATCTATCCTTCCCCTCTGATCGTTGGTTCACAAAGACGATCGTCTCTGTCGTGTACACCATCGAGCTCGTTCAAACGATATTGGCTACAAGAGAAGGTTTTCGCACTTTCGGGTACGGTTGGGGCGACCCAAGCATCCTGGAAGATCCTGGACTTAGCGGGCTCTGCTTTCCCGTTATCACAAGCATAGGTCCGCACCCTCGAGTCACTCACAAATCACAAAGATATTCACATGGCTTGGCTCCCGGCCAGTGAGCTGCATTATCCAGTTCTACTATGCATGGCGGATATGGGTACTGAGCCGGTCAAAGTATGTCTGAGCCTTTTGGTCAGACCAATGATATCAACCTGACGACTGCGGTGTAGGTTGATATGTAAATACGTGCCGCTGGTGATATGTGCGGTGAGGGTCCATTCCTTTCTTTCGAGTGATGATCGTCTTTAACCCTTGAATCACGCTGACATCGGGGCATCTCTTAGCTAAGTCTCATCCAAGCGGGGGGCGGTATATGGGCGGGAATTGTCGAGAGCGCCGAGATCAGAAGCTACACTCGACTCCGAGACGGAGTAGGAATCCCCTCCATCGTACGTGTGATATCTTAATCTCCCGCCGGGTAGGCAGATTCTCATACACCAGTTCCAGATTTGGCTCGCAGGTCCGTAAAATAGGATTTCCCCCCCCAGTTGGTGATGAGATTGAGCGCTCTAAAGGCACCGCAGCATGCGACACGCTCATCACACTATCCATGCTCCTGTCCCTCTTCACACATCGAAGTGGCTTCGGGCCAACAAACGCAATACTTGTCAAGCTGATCCGGCTCTTCCTCGGCACTGGACTCCTCACCTCGACAGTCACTATTCTGGATGCGGTTATCTTCTTTGTCTTCAAGAACAACAGTTATTACCTTATTCCTGCCAGGATGCTGTCGAAGTTGTATAGCAATAGTATGATGGTGGTACGTTCGAGATACTTGCGTTGGGTATGAAATGAGGGGAGTCCCCCGTCTGATGAATCTGGTGGGTTTTAGCTCCTCAACTCGCGGTTGAGCAACAGGCGCGACGTAGGATGCGACTCATTTGAACCGGGCAACCTTTCATGGGGAGTCAACTCTAATCCCATTCCCCAAACCCAACAGACATCGAGCACCTATCGCCTCACGGATCTCTCCGCTCTAGGAAGAGCTACAACGACCCCAGTGCCTATCCAGACGTGGGGAACAGGGGATACAATATCGTAGAGCTTGGTGACAGTTTCGGATTTGGGATCTCCCTACCGCATCTCCTTGGACGTCCCCGCCAGTCTGCTGGTGCAAGTAGAAGTGGCGCGGTGATACCCGATACCGTCAAGCTGATGAGGTCTGCGGGTTTTCTTGCTATGCATTTTCCTTGGTACAGCTTGAGCTTGAGCTCTCGCCGCTGTAACTTAGACTGCCCCCAGGGCCCACTGGTGATATAGATGCTTACTCCAGTAATGACTTCATGGATATGTGAGTCGTGAGCTTCGAGACCATTCATTTCCAGCAATATCCAATTGTGATAGCTTACGAACTTGGAAGTCGAACAAAGTAACATTGTTCTAGCAACCTTGTTGAGCCGCCAAAAGTGACCTCGGGCACGCGTGCGGCATTCACCTTTCACGGAGACTGCGGGAAGAGAACGACCCTGGGACAGTCGTCTCCTGTTGGTTCCCAATCAGACGCCGCTGCGATCTTCTCGGCGAGCGCTGACTAGGTGGCCCCGTTAATTGAAGTCGTAGGTCTCTTCCAACCTTCCTCGATCGGAAGACGCACCTCGCGGAAGAAGATCTGGACGAACCTAAAACACGATAAGGAGTAGTAAAGTCAGTCCAGAGTGCAAGGGGGAAGAAATAGCTGTCAGACAAAGCACTCACTTCTTAGGCACCTCACCCGTGATCAGGTCACCCATAACACTCAAACAGAACCCGCTCTCTCCTGCCCGAGTGCCCTCCTGAAAGTCTGTGTTGGTTACGTTTGGATTCCTGCTCAGGGAATCGGCAAGTCGAGCATGCATTACTTGGCCCGCAGAAGTCATGTTATAAACCTCCGAGCCTGGGTTGGAGTTGAGAAGAGTTGGAAAGGTGGTCTCATTGGAATGAATGTGGTCGCCAATGGCGATATCCTCACGGGAGAGCGAGGCATCATGCTCAAGCTTGCCGTGTCTGCGGGCAGAGGAGTAGACAATGAGAACTTGCTTCCCGATTCTCCGACGGTGGCGAGACACGTACAAGGCGATGTCGTGAAGTGACATCGTCTGTGCTTCACCGTGGGATGTGAGGAGACCAAGTTTGCCAGCGCCGATTGGGATGTCGGGTTTCATGTTAAAGCCCCCTGTAAAAGAGAGATTGAGTCAATGAATAAAGGCGATGGAGGGCCAACTTGCTGAATGCTTCATAGATGTGCGGAACGATTGACTGCCAGAATTTGATATTGAGTGGCACTTGTACCGGGGTAGTGGTCCAGAAGTTACTTCATCAACCAACGCGAATACACTAAAGTAGGGTCGACAACGGAGAAGTGAACTTAGTTGAAGAAGACAGCTTGCAATTCCTGAGATTTGATAAGATCGGATGCCCGCTCTGCTACGATGTAGACGACCGCCTGGGGGTGATTTTCGGGAATTTGTGGCTAATAAAGCGAAATGCAGGATGAGTGTGGGAGTCGAACGGGTATATCTGGCTTTGGTAAACTTACCAATACCGAGGCATCAACCACCCTCAAGCCTTTCACGCCCTTGACTCGCAGACTCGAATCAACGACTCCGTCGGTTACACCCCCAGGGCCCATTCGCGCAGTACCGACGGGATGATTGACGGTGCCCGAGTTGTTTCTGGCATAGTTTTCCCTGTCTTGGTCATTCTTGAATCGAACCAACGGTTTTTTGATGTAACCGTTCCATCTGGGCCCGTGAACAAACTCGTCAACAGTCTTCATTGCCTGAACCATTGTCTGCATGTCAAATTCGGTCGTGTAGAGCCCGGGATCTATAACGGGATCATCGAAAGGATTCGTCGATCTGAGGGTGACGGCTCCCCCTGTGATAATCACTTCAACACTCAATCCGGCAGCGAGATGGACGGAGAGCTCACGAGAAGTAGGAGATACGACAGCAGTGACCACTGTCAAAAAGCGGCCAGTGGAGGGGGGGACCGATCCCACCGATCCCGTAAAGCCGTTCTGGGGAACGGGATCAGTTTCGGAACGAACAAAAGGAGATTTGACGCACGTACAACAAAGATAATTTCAATATTACCACTACGGGGCCCGCTCGAAGGGTCTTGACCTGATAAAAAACCTGGTGGATTCTTCAGGAATGCAGCTGTACCTCCCGTAGTCATCAGTAAAAGGGCAAAAACTTTTTGTCACTTTTTGGTTACTTTTTAGCGGCTTTTTGGGGCTTTTTGGGGCTTTTTGGCCCAAAATGTCCAAAAGTCGGAAAGCCGAAAGGCATGTCGTATTTTCCAAAAGTCGGCTCATATTTCCCCGAAAATGGACCTTTGGCGAAGGTCGGCAAATGTCAAAAAGTCAAAAGTCAGGTCTAATCACAGTAGGAAACCAAAATTTTATTTTTTGAACTTGCATTCGATAATGAACAAGGAGACGGTGATGTGTGAATTTGGGGAGACCGTCACAAAAAGTCGCAAAAAGTTGCAACTTTCTGGCTTTCGGACTTTCGACTTTCGGAGAAAGCCGAAAAGTCCAAAAAGCCAGAAAGTATTTTGCCGCTTTACCGATGCTACGCGGGACTACTAGCAACCCAGTCCTGTTCGACTCCCATTGTTCGAGTAACGGTGGTATTATCGTGCTCTCGGATCGCAGCACGGGGTCAAAGCTGGTGTTCGAATTGACTTCGTAGTAGACAGTCACAAGAGGATGGTCGGTGAGGTATTTCCCAACATCCGGGGAATCCAAAATGACGGGTATCTCGAGCTTGGAGAGTTCACGGTCCTTGGGTCCGATGCCAGATAGGAGTAGAAGCTGTGGTGTTCCAAAGGCTCCAGCACTCAGGATAACCTCCCGAGAAGCAGTGACATTGAGACGAGAACCTAAACAGCGGAGAACAGGTAAGCAGTCACTCGGCGGGCCAGAGAGCAGTTTGCATATACCACTTTCACTCGGGGCGATCTGAACAGCGTTGATCACTGGCTCTCCGTCGAGAGAGGGTTGCGATGCAAAGACCTTTGTCGCTCGAGAATTGATGACAACGTCGAGGTTGGGACGCTTGAGAGCCGGGGCAAGATAGGCGGTAGCGGCACTACTTCTCTCTCCGTTTCCAATCGAGTTCTGAACAAAACCTAAACAGGATGTGCAGTGAGCATAGATGAAGGTACGTAGAATCATGACCACAGACATACCGAAACCAATCATGTCGCCTGCGTTGAAGTCTCGATTGTATTTCCCGAGTGCTTCCGCGGTATCGGTCACGATTGGATCGAGATCTGTCGGAAATCCCGGAAGACTTGTTAAGACCTCGCCGTTTCCATGTGCTGCGGGAATGACCTGCCCAGTCGTATCATGGCCATCCTGAGGTGGTGTCAAACGAGATGCCTGCGAGCGTGCTGCGTTAACGTCAATCTTGCATACTTGTTCAGAATGCACACCTTGTGATTATACTTCTTGACGGACTCCCAAGACCAGCCAGGATCACCGCTGAGTCTGGCAAAGTTGTCCCATACGTCGTCGGAGCCTCTGTTCCAAGTCATAAAGTCTAGACAGAAGGAATGCTCGATGAGCCATGTACCTTGCAGTCAGGTAGGGCGAATCATGAACTTACTGATACTGCTACTCCCTCCTAACACGTGTCCTCGAGGAAGAGGGAAAGTTCTGTTGAATAATTCGCGCTGAGGGCTTATGGTGAAGTTCCAATCAACAGCAGTTCCGAGTGCGTTCGGTTCAAGAACGGTACGATGATGTCTTGAACGTTTGCATTGCTGTTTTGGTAGACATAGTCAGAAAGACAACAGTGATCGGATTGCTTTGACTGACTTAATGCCTGCCTCTACGACGAGGACCGTCGTATTTAAATCTTCTGTAAGTCGGTTCGCAAGCACACTTCCTGCTGTTCCACCTAACGATCGTGCCGTATAAGATATAATGGTTCAAATCTCTAACTTTGGGAAGACTTACCACCAACTATGACGAAATCATAGGCCGTACTCGGTAGTTCAGTTATCGAGTTGAAGAGCTTGCACGATGCAGGCGCTCCTAGGGAGAAAATCACTGTGGGAAGCCAAAGGAATTGCATGCTTGATTCGGGCTCGAGAGTGAGTCGAGGTTGCGACACGGTAACTTTTTGAGAGATATTTAAACACTTGCGCGCTGTTCCCGGCGTGGTAGTGCAGTGCAAGTCAGTAGAGATGGCGAGGAGGGAGCGGCAGTGAGGAATGAACACTACTCAAGCGTCACGAATAAGCTAATAACCAGTGGCTGCACAAGAATATTGTTCCAAATTCAAGTATCCCCAGGAGCAGTGGATCGGCTGGCGCGTAGGTGAGCGACGGCACCCCAGTCAATGAATGGTCAACACATGGTTAAGGAAAGAAGATGCAAAGGCTGGAGCCCGTTGCAGATACGTTTTGGGGAAAATAAACGCAACGGAAGTGTCATGACGGATTGAACCAGCTAACGATGGAGAATCTAATATTGCAAAAAACCGAGCTGAGCCGAGGCCTATGTTTGTACAATGCCCCCTCTTCAGAGCGCGAAACGAAAGCCGGGCCGGCGCGTCAGTTGGGTAGTAGGCTGTAGTAGGGGTACCGGTACGGTGTCGGGTGCGGATCAGGTATAGAGTGTCGACACCGCCAGTACCGCGACTCGACCGCGCAAGCACCCGCGGGTCGATGGTGCGAGGCGAGTCTAGCGTCAAAGCTGGACAACTAGTGCCTGTGGACATGGTCAGAATCGCGTCCCCGACGACTTTCCCGCTCACAGACTAACTGTAATTGGACGCATGGCTGAGTTGGGCATCGTCCCCGACTTTTTGGGTTTTCTACTGGAGCATACCAGCACGAGATGGGTGTCAGCGGACAAACCGAGAGGCTCGGACCACCACCGATGCCTACTAGCTGTATATGAAGCTTCTGCCACCACTCAACGGAGACCCAAGCTTCCAGATCCCATTTTCTGGCATTGACTAATGTGATTGCGGGTACTACAATAGTGTAAAGTAAGCACACGGAGGAGGGGGAGTATAGGAGTAAAAATCCAAGAGAAGTAGAACTAGTAGAGGGGTATCGGGAGTAACATTCTGGCAACGCAGCGATCTGTGCAGAAGAACGGCTCACAAATACAGGTCCGAACAATCCATACTCGGCGGGACTTCTTGAGTTCCTGCTGGAATCAACCTAGTGGGTTTCAGTGGGTCAAAATCCTCTAGTGCACCCAGGAATTCGAAGAACCAATCCTCCTCTGTTACGGACTGAACTCCATGTCTAACGACCAGAAGCTAAGCCACTTCCGCGAAAAGGATCGTAAGAGCGCACGTACTTCTC
>JANHQD010001055.1:56590-71686 GCA_024721195.1 Marasmius sp. AFHP31
CAGTCCAGAGTGCAAGGGGGAAGAAATAGCTGTCAGACAAAGCACTCACTTCTTAGGCACCTCACCCGTGATCAGGTCACCCATAACACTCAAACAGAACCCGCTCTCTCCTGCCCGAGTGCCCTCCTGAAAGTCTGTGTTGGTTACGTTTGGATTCCTGCTCAGGGAATCGGCAAGTCGAGCATGCATTACTTGGCCCGCAGAAGTCATGTTATAAACCTCCGAGCCTGGGTTGGAGTTGAGAAGAGTTGGAAAGGTGGTCTCATTGGAATGAATGTGGTCGCCAATGGCGATATCCTCACGGGAGAGCGAGGCATCATGCTCAAGCTTGCCGTGTCTGCGGGCAGAGGAGTAGACAATGAGAACTTGCTTCCCGATTCTCCGACGGTGGCGAGACACGTACAAGGCGATGTCGTGAAGTGACATCGTCTGTGCTTCACCGTGGGATGTGAGGAGACCAAGTTTGCCAGCGCCAATTGGGATGTCGGGTTTCATGTTAAAGCCCTCTGTAAAAGAGAGATCGAGTCAATGAATAAAGGCGATGGAGGGCCAACTTGCTGGATTCTTCATAGATGTGCGGACCGATTGACTGCCAGAATTTGATATTGAGTGGCATTTGTAGGGTAGTGGTCCAGAAGTTACTTCATCAACCAACGCGAATACACTAAAGTAGGGTCGACAACGGAGAAGTGAACTTAGTTGAAGAAGCACAGCTTGCAATTCCTGAGATTTGATAAGATCGGATGCCCGCTCTGCTACGATGTAGACGACCGCCTGGGGGTGATTTTCGGGAATTTGTGGCTAATAAAGCGAAATGCAGGATGAGTGTGGGAGTCGAACGGGTATATCTGGCTTTGGTAAACTTACAAATACCGAGGCATCGATCACCCTCAAGCCTTTCACGCCCTTGACTCGCAGACTCGAATCAACGACTCCGTCGGTTACACCCCCAGGGCCCATTCGCGCAGTACCGACGGGATGATTGACGGTGCCCGAGTTGTTTCTAGCATAGTTTTCCCTGTCTTGGTCATTCTCGAATTGAACCAACGGTTTTTTGATGTAACGGTTCCATCTGGGCCCGTGAACAAACTCGTCAATCTTCATTGCCTGAACCATTGTCTGCATGTCAAATTCGGTCGTGTAGAGCCCGGGATCTATAACGGGATCATCGAAAGGATTCGTCGATCTGAGGGTGACGCCCCCCCCTGTGATAATCACTTCAACACTCTATCCGGCAGCGAGACGGACGGAGAGCTCACGAGAAGTAGGAGATACGACAGCAGTGACCACTGTCAAAAAGCGGCCAGTGGAGGGAAACGGGACCGATCCCACCGATGCCGTGAAGCCGTTCTGGGGAACGGGATCAGTTTCGGAACGAACGAAAGGAGGTTTGATGCACGTACAACAAAGATAATTTCAATATTACCACTACGGGGCCCGCTCGAAGGGTCTTGACCTGATAAAAAACCTGGTGGATTCTTCAGGAATGCAGCTGTACCTCCCGTACGCGGGACTACTAGCAACCCAGTCCTGTTCGACCCCCACTGCTCGAGTAACGGTGGTATCATCGTGCTCTCGGATCGCAGCACGGGGTCAAAGCTGGTGTTCGAATTGACTTCGTAGTAGACAGTCACAAGAGGATGGTCGGTGAGGTGTTTCCCAACATCCGGAGAATCCAAAATGACGGGTATCTCGAGCTTGGAGAGCTCGTCCTTGGGTCCGATGCCAGATAGGAGTAGAAGTTGTGGTGTTCCAAAGGCTCCAGCACTCAGGATAACCTCCCGAGAAGCAGTGACATTGAGACGAGAACCTAAACAGCGGAGAACAGGTAAGCAGTCACTCGGCGGGCCAGAGAGCAGTTTGCATATACCACTTTCACTCGGGGCGATCTGAACAGCGTTGATCACTGGCTCTCCGTCGAGAGAGGGTTGCGAGGCAAAGACCTTTGTCACTCGAGAATTGATGACAACGTCGAGGTTGGGACGCTTGAGAGCCGGGGCAAGATAGGCGGTAGCGGCACTACTTCTCACCGTTTCCAATCGAGTTCTGAACAAAACCTAAAGAGGATGTGCAGTGAGCATAGATGAAGGTACGTAGAATCATGACCACAGACATACCGAAACCAATCATGTCGCCTGCGTTAAAGTCTCGATTGTATTTCCCGAGTGCTTTCGCGGTATCGGTCACGATTGGATCGAGATCTGTCGGAAATCCCGGAAGACTTGTTAAGACCTCGCCGTTATCATGTGCTGCGGGAATGACCTGCCCAGTCGTATCATGGCCATCCTGAGGTGGTGTCAAACGAGATGCCTACGAGCGTGCTGCGTTAACGTCAATCTTGCATACTTGTTCAGAATGCACACCTTGCGATTATACTTCTCGACGGACTCCCAAGACCAGCCAGGGTCACCGCTGAGTCTGGCAAAGTTGTCCCATACGTCGTCGGAGCCTCTGTTCCAAGTCATGAAGTCTAGACCGTAGAAGGAATGCTCGATGAGCCATGTACCATGCAGTCAGGTAGGGCGAATCATGAACTTACTGATACTGCTACTCCCTCCTAACACGTGTCCTCGAGGAAGAGGGAAAGTTCTGTTGAATAATTCGCGCTGAGGGCTTATGGTGAAGTTCCAATCAACAGCAGTTCCGAC
Source organism: Marasmius sp. AFHP31 (assembly GCA_024721195.1). Taxonomy (NCBI): domain Eukaryota; kingdom Fungi; phylum Basidiomycota; class Agaricomycetes; order Agaricales; family Marasmiaceae; genus Marasmius; species Marasmius sp. AFHP31. The sequence goes on from JANHQD010001055.1 coordinate 59,239, forward strand.
TGCGTTCGGTCCTAAGAACGGTACGATGATGTCTTGAACGTTTGCATTGCTGTTTTGGTAGACATAGTCAGAAAGACAACAGTGATCGGATTCCTTTGACTGACTTAATGCCTGCCTCTACGACGAGGACCGTCGTATTTAAATCTTCTGTAAGTCGGTTCGCAAGCACACTTCCTGCTGTTCCACCTAACGATCGTGCCGTTTGAGATATAATGGTCTAAATCTCTAACTTTGGGAAGACTTATCACCAACTATGACAAAATCATAGGCCTTACTCGGTAGTTCAGTTATTGATTTGAAGAGCTTGCACGATGCAGGCGCTCCCAAGGAGAAAATCACCGTGGGAAGCCAAAGGAATTGCATGCTTGAGTCGGGTTCGAGAGTGGGTCGAGGTTGCAACACAGAAATGGCTTTTTGAGAGATATTTAAACACTTGCGCGCTGTTCCCGGGCCTGGTAGTGCAGTGCAAGTCAGTAGAGATGGCGAGAAGGGAGCGGCAGTGAGGAATAAACACTACTCAGGCGTCACAAATAAGCTAATAACCAGTGGCTACTCAAGAATATTGTTCCAAATTCAAGTATCCCCAGGAGCAGTGGACGCAGGTGAGCGACGGCTCCCCAGTCAACGAATGATCAAAACAGAAGATCCAAAGGCTGGAGCCCGTTGCAGATACGTTTTGGGGAAAACGAACGCAACGGGAGTGTCATGACGGATTGGACCAATTAACGACGGATAGTTGAATATCGCAAAAACCCGAGCTGAGCCGAGGCCTATGTTTGTACAATGTCCCCTCTTCAGAGCGCGAAACGAAAGCCGGGCCGGCGCGTCAGTTGGGTAGTAGGCTGTAGTAGGGGTACCAGTACGGTGTCGGGTGCGGATCAGGAATAGAGTGTCGACACCGCCAGTACCGCGACTCGACCGCGCTAGCACCCGCGGGGCGACGGTGTGAGGCGAGTCTAGCTTCAAAGCTGGACAAGTAGTGCCTGTGGACATGGTCAGAGTCGCGTCCCCGAAGACTTTCCCGCTCACAAACTAACTGTAATTGGACGCATGGCTGAGTTGGGCATCGTCCCCGACTTTTTGGGTTCTACTGGAGCATACCAGCACGAGATGGGTGTCAGCGGACAAACCGAGAGGCTCGGACCACCACCGATGCCTACTAGCTGTATATGAAGCTTCTGCCACCACTCAACGGAGACCCAAGCTTCCAGATCCCATTTTCTGGCATTGACTAATGTGATTGCGGGTACTACAATAGTGTAAAGTAAGCACACGGACGAGGGGGAGTATAGGAGTAAAAATCCAAGAGAAGTAGAACTAGTAGAGGGGTATCGGGAGTAACATTCTGGCAACGCAGCGATCTGTGCAGAAGAACGGCTCACAAATACAGGTCCGAACAGTCCATACTCGGCGGGACTTCTTGAGTTCCTGCTGGAATCAACCTAGTGGGTTTCAGTGGGTCAAAATCCTCTAGTGCACCCAGGAATTCGAAGTCCCAATCCTCCTCTGTTACGGACTGAACTCCATGTCTAACGACCAGAAGCTAAGCCACTTCCGCGAAAAGGATCGTAAGAGCGCACGTACTTCTCAGTGATATGACCCTCGACAGTAGCTCGCGTTCCTCGGAGACCGCACTGCTTGCACAGGTACCAAGGCTTATCCTGGCAAGTCTGGGCGGGAGGAACCCAGCCATCATGGGAAGCCACGCGCGCAGTGTCTTCTGCCGAACCTAAGATGTACACTGGGCGCTCCCCTGTTCGATGATCATTCGATGAATGGAAACACTAAACCAAGAACGGAGTGGACGTCGTCAGAGAAGGCATTACCTGAGAGTAGGGAGGAGGCTTACCGCCCGGCTCCATCGCCAGAAGACGCGGAATCCTTCTTCGACTGAGCATATTCTGCATTCGACTATCGGGTTTGTCGCGAGCATTTCAGTGAAACTCGTCGAGGAAGGGTCCAGTCCATGTAATCGAGCAACGGTCTCTGTGCATCGGATCGCATTACTATCCGCTGTGAGCTGAGCGTCCGAGAAGCACCTTCTGTTCAATGTAGCAGCCCAAGGAGGTAGTACAGTGATAAATCCAACTAAGCTACCATCGGAGCACGAATGTGACAGGACAGCAGGGTAAGGAAGGATTGACTGACCGATCGCGCACCAAAGTCTCCCGCAGCAGAAAAGGCTGGCGGCTCGGTGGAGATCAGCCTCTGTGGCATCAGGTTTACGTTTTTGGAGGATACAGAGCATCTCCTGCGAACGTTCGCGATTCCACTCGAGGATGAACTTCCGCAGTCCAGAGATGGCCTCGTCGAACAAGGATCGTTCAGCCCCGGCCTCGTTCGGTAGGTCCTCAATAACGGATCGAATAGGCTCCCATAATGCAACATCAAGAAAAGGAGGAATAACTACGCCACGGGGTAGTGTAAACTGTTGCTGTTTGATGAGTTCAGATATGACGATGTAGCGTTTCATGCTCATGGCAGTACGCTCCCGCTGCAAACGGGCGGCCTTGAGGGAGTTCATGAGAGCTGAGAGCGGTCCCTGAATGTTCTGCCAGACTTGACGAATAAGGTCAGATCGGCCGAAGTACGAGAAAACCTATATGTACTTTTGTCCGTCAAAGCCTTTGGTTGATTGACCAGCTTGTGCTCACGGAGTTCGGCCTGTGCTTCCGGAAATGTCAGCTCTTGTTGGACCCGGCGTTCAGCACGTGGACCCTGCCGTGTAATACACTCCTCCTCCTCCTCCTCCCAGCCCGAGGCTGAAAGCCTAGACAAGATCCTGGAGTCCGCATGTCAGCGACCCATAAGATTAGATAGCTCTCGCACTCACGCATCGTATCGTGCCTCACGGACATCGAGTAACTCCTTCTCCCTTGCCCTGATCCTTCTGTCCATCCAGCGTTTACATTCGTTCATGGACTGACACAAAATCAGAATACGAGAAACGAGCGCCAGAGGAGACCTACGCACCTGTAACTTACTCACTATGTCTTTCAACATTTCGGAAAACCACTGCACGGGCCAGATATCGGTAACATCGTTCATGTGCGAATGGAATTCTTCGGCAGCCGACACTAAATAGACGCGTCGAATTCCACGCCCTACATCGACAAGTCAGGGCGCGAAACCACAAAAAGCAATGCACATACATTGACGTCGACCCATAGAGCCATTCCTTAGTTCATGATCCGGAAGGACATGCCAGATTTCGGGCTGGACTCGAGTAAGAAACCCGCGCGACCGAATCTCTTGTGCAGATGCAAAACTTGGCTTTCTCAGCTCCTCAAATCAGTAAGAAGGCATAGGAACTCACTGCTTGGGTAGACACGATTTGCAGCACCGAGAAGCTGCCGTCCAAATAATGTTATGGACAGTCGCGACCAGGCAGAACTAGATAGATAGCACCCGAATCAGTTGTTGTACTTAAAGTGGAGACAAAGAAAGGCGTACATGGTAATGAGAATCGAACAGAAGGTTTGCAAGCTTCGGCTCGCTCATCGAACGCGCAGGATCAGGAACCTGAAGATGTTCCCGTGCGGCTTTCCACACAGAACTTGATGAACGTGAAATGAGTATTCGTCGCAGGTCTTTACTAGTCCGTGAAAGTCGCAATAGATCAAGGGGTTCCAGATACGAGAAAATCTATGTGTGAGGTCATTTCCTGATTATCGTGGAACAGTCCAAAAGGTCCACTTACCTCGAACAGGACATCAAGCGGAACTTCCTTGATGTAACGAAGTACACCTTGTCGTCTGACTAGTTTCCTTTTCTTCGTTTCGCCGCTGCCAAGTCCCTTTTCCTTCTCACTATTGGCTGACGTCGCCCGCGATGCCACTCTTCGGTGCTTCGCCATCTGTCAAGCTGGAGTCTGGACTTGTTGAAGTAGGCAGCAGCGCGGAATCAGATTGAGATTCAACCTTCTAAGATGATGAGAATACAGCTATACGACACGAACCACCGGTTGTGGGTTATCGAATAGGTCCTTGGGGCTGCTGAAAGGCTGGGTGCTCGCGGTCGGCAACCAAAAAAGTAATGTCACATCTGTGACAGTCGCGTCCTCATTGATCACGATGCACGTGGTCGTGACTCGTCACCCCTACGAGTCTCTCTTCCACTGGCACTACCAGGACCCATATCCCCAGAAATAACGCCCGTGGAAACAACGCTCTGCTTCTCGGACTAGATACCGCCTGTCACGAATAGTTCAGCGTTCTCAACTTTACTGCGTCATAGACCACGATATTCGACAAGCCGAGCCACGAAGAGTAGAGTTAGTCACATTCTAAGTGAATCAAAGCTCATTCAAATTAGATGTGCATCAGTCAGGCAAATCAAGCTATCCGAGTTCCAGACAGTAGCTCTGACTCAGTACGAGCGAACCGAACATCCCTAGGACATCCACAGGTTTTTCCGTTGGGCGTGCTACCATCATAGGACTGTCAAAGACACACGACGAGGTGTCACTCAAGATACCCTCGGTAATAGGCCCTTCATTTCTTGATCAAGGCCCAATGCCGCAGTAGATACCACCAACCCACCAAACCAACCTTTGGTATGCGCATCTCCCGCTTTTTCGCGTGGCAGAAAGAACGGACCGGATCCATCTGCGTCCTCTTCAAGAAGGAACGATGTGCGGCGGAAAGGCCTTTGCGATCGCTCATTCAACTTCGCACTCTGTTTGGAGCAAGTCCAACAAGCTCAACATGTGTCACTGAGGTTCGAGTTCTGGCGGGTACAACTGATGCTCCACTTCTACATCCCCGCAATGACCGTTAATCGTTCGACTCTCTCAAGTTCGAGAGTCTGGAGCCAACCAGGGGTCACCCTAGATTTTGTTGGGTATAAAAGGACGACAGACACCTGCCTTCGAACTCCAGAATCCCCACGTTCTACAGTTTTCACTCGAATCAACACTCGCTCTCGACCATGCAATTGAAGTACCTCGTCGGCCTCTGCTTCGTCGCTGCGACCTACGCTCTCCCCGCCGTTGAATGCGACACCTGCCACGGCGGAGGTGGCGGTAGCTCTGGGGGCTCTGGTGGGGGCTCTGGGGGCTCTGGTGGGGGCTCTGGCGGCCCTGGAGGCGGCTCTGGAGGTTCCGGTGGTCAACCAGGCAGCAAATGCAACACAGGACCCGTACAGGTAGGTTTAAACTCCCATCTTTACCTTTCTCTACTCATCGTCTGTGCTACAGTGCTGCAACCAACTTAAGTCTGCGAAAGATGTGATGGCAGCTGGTGGCGAGCCGGCGGGATTGTTGAGCGGCGTGTTGGGTACCGTGTTGGGTGGCGTGTTGGGTACCGTGTTGGGCCCGGTCTCCGCTGTCGCCAATGTCGGGCTCACCTGCAACCCCATCAACGTAATTGGGATTGGTGGCAACTCCTGGTGAGCTTTGAACGTGTTCTTGTTTCTATGCAAAGTCTGAACGACTTTTGCACTCAAGCAATGCGCAAACCGTCTGCTGCGAGAATAACAGCTTCAGTATGTATTTACATCCACATTTGCTCGTCGCCTTTCTTACACCATCACAGAGGGCATCGTTGCCATCGGCTGCACTCCCATCAACCTCAGTCTCTGAGCGTAGTACGGCGCTCAGACTCGGAGACCCCGCCGACTTTGTTCAATTTTTTTGGCGCCTGGAAGGATAGCGATTGTGCCTGTCATGTTCTATATGCTGAAAATACGAACTTTTTTGCTATATATATACATGTGAGGTTGTAGGACCTTTTTCTGAGGAAACCGCAAAATCTCATGAACGGTCTCTAGACCGAACTCGGACTCCGAGTCGTTTCAGTTCTGAGTACCTCGGAACAGGACGACTTTCTTCAACTTTAACGCCAAATTCAAGCGTCACTCGCAGTGAGCGACCTTCTTGGGGAAATTCAATTATCCATGTGTAGGCTTTCTCTGCCGGTAAAATGAGGCGATTCAAGTCCGCAGCGGTGCCATCTCAACTTTCTTCATCCCGGAATGACCTTCTCCAGTGCTACACGGCAAGAGCGCATTCACTACGGATGACGTCCGTCCGAATATATCGCAACGACATATTTCAATCGGACTCCCTGCGGCCTCAGTACTATATAGACAAGCTACAGCTGGCATGGTGGAATCTTGAGACCCTATTTTCCTCCAAAACCTCCGCTCAAGGCTCGACTTTCCCAACTGAATGTCCGGTGCAACAAGTATACCGCCGGACGTCGTCAAACTGTAAGCGCGTCAATGAAGTCCAGTGAATAAGCCGTTTCTGACTGATATTCGAGCGACAGAGTAGGACCATTGGTGATACACTTTCTCTGAACCTATCCCTTCGTGCTTCTCAAGATCTTACCCTCAACTTCAAGTTCCTCTCCTTCCTATTTCATTGGGGACTATTCGGTGTCCTCTGCGTGCAGGGGTGTGAGAAATGGTCTCCTTCAATCTGAATGTTAGACTTCGCCTCCCTAACTCCGCGGCCCGCCAGATATCTACTATCTAGCCTTCCCCTTAGACCGTTGGTTCACAAGGGCGATCGTCTCCGTCGTGTACACCATCGAACTCATTCAAACAATATTGGCTACACGAGAAGGTTTTCGCACCAGGTTTGGATACGGTTGGGGTAATCCGGATATTCTGGACCATCCTGAACTCACCTGGCTCTGCTTTCCGGTCCTCACAAGCATAGGTATGTACCGAGTTGTGTCACTACAGAGTCCAATATTTTGATATACCTTGGTTCCAGTGAGCTGCATCATCCAGCTCTACTATGCATGGCGAATCTGGGTGTTGACGAGTAAGTTATTGAGTCGGTCAAAGTACTACGTTCCGTTGGTGATATGTGTGGTGAGAGTCCATTTCGATCAGAATCCCCTTCCAACAACTTCAATCTTTTCGCGCTAATGTTTGAGCATCTATTAGTTAAGTCTCATTCAAACTGCGGGCGGTCTATGGACGGGAATCGTTGAGCGCGGTCTCGGAAGCTTCGCTCGACTACAAGAGGAAACACAAGCCCCCCTAACCGTACGTGCTATAATGTTTCAACTTTCCGCTGGGCAGGCGAGCTCCTCATACGCCACCTTTCAGATTTGGCTCGTAGGTTCGTAGTTCAACAGGGGAACGAATACCTCATGAGGTGCTAATGAGATTGAGCGTTTCCAAGGAACTGCAGCATGCGACACCCTCATCACCCTGTCCATGTTTCGATACCTCTTCGCGAATCGAAGGGGCTTCGGGTCGACGAACGCGATCCTCGTCAAGCTAATCCGGCTCATTCTCGGCACGGGACTCCTCACCTCGACAGTCACTGTCGTCGATGTGATTTTGTTCACCGTCTTCAAGCATGAAAATTACCACCTAGTGACTGTGAGGATGCTGTCGAAATTGTATAGCAATAGTATGATGGTGGTGAGTACCGATGATCTTAGAATAGATAGACTAACTGATGGCCGCATTTCAGCTTCTCGACGCACGACTTAGCATACGGAGCGGGCGAAACTACGAAATAGGGGACCCGGATAACTTAACATGGGCAGCCGAATCAAATCCCAATCCCCAAAACCGATAGACATCGACCACACACCACCCGACGGACTTCGCCCGAAGAAGCTCTACGGCAATCTCAGTGCCCATACAGACACGGGAGGAGAGGGATAGCATGCCAGCGGGCATGGCAATCAAACCAGGCGGAACCTACAGCGGAGTCGGAAAGATCGCAACACCGGGCCTAAGTTAGCGTAGTAGCCCGTTGCCGCCACCATCGGCAGATTCAGATTGAACTAGAGAATGGTTTCCCATGAACCTCATGCTCTGTGCAAGAGTTTAATGAGAAGCTATAGACGTGTGACGAAGAGAAGGGAAGAGAGCGCTGCAGAGCGAGTGCCAGAGGATCTAGTCGGCAGATCATGATGGTACCAATGGTTGCAGGTGGCGTGAGACTTTCCTTCCTCTTCATTTGCAGCGGCAAGCGCTTGGCATCAAGATTCATACTCCGACTTCGGACTCGCACTCCGCGTCGTCCGAGTCTTCACTGCAAAGAAACGAAACCCGCCAACCATGAACCGCCCAAGACTCTCCAACAAAGAGGTACCTAAAATTGTGTGACTTCTGCTTGTAGTTACGCTGTTTCAATTCCACCAAAAAAAAAAGAAAGATGACCTGTGAGTATGCTCAGTAGATCACCTTCTCTTCAAGCAGTGAGTAACCACGTTAACGTCAACGGATTCTTTCTGGAGGACTTTACTCATGTGTATGCCTCAAAAGCAGACCAAGGACTTCGGGAATGCGATGGTTAACCACTGCAACCCACCTAAGAAGTCGATAATATTGAGATTAGGTTCAAGCCCGCAGCGCTGTCATGATTCATCTCAACTTCCCTCACCCCGGAATCACTGCCTCTAGTGGCATTGCACGGTCGATGAGATGCCTGCAGGCATATTCTTGTCAATGTGCGGCCACAGGAGGCACAGATTCGGGCATATCGCAACAACGTATCGGATCCGGCGAATTAGCTGCTTCCCTCCTATATAAGCACCCCCGTAGTCGTCTTGTGTTTCGAGATCTTCAGTTTCCCCGGAAGTTCACTCCGCTACCACTGGAAATTCGTCAAGGGTCTTGTCATGTCTGGCACGACAACTATCCCACCGGATATCGCCGCACTGTAAGTCTTATAACGCGTGTTCAGTTTCCTACATCTGACAGACGTACAACAGAGTGGGACCAATGGTAATACACTTTTCCAGGCCCGTCTCCACGCGACAACTTGAGACTTACCCTCAACTTAAACAAGTTTCTCTCCTACGTACTCCATTGGGGATTATTCGGTGCTCTCAGTGTCCAGGCGTGTAAGAGACTCAGCCACGCAAATCCAATCTCAAACCTAATGGACTGCTAGATATCTACTATCTAGCCTTCCCCTCCGATACTCGATTCACAAAGGCGATCGTCTCTGTCGTGTACACCATCGAGTTCTTCCAGACGATATTAGCTACAAGAGAAGGGTTTCGTACCTTCGGATTTGGTTGGGGCGACCTAAACATCCTGGATGATCCTGGACTTACCTGGCTCTGCTTTCCCGTCATCACAAGCATAGGTATGTGCCCTTCAGTCAATTACAGAGTCTGAACTCTAATATGGCTTGGCTCCAGTGAGCTGCATCATTCAGTTCTACTACGCATGGCGGATCTGGGTATTGAGCCGATCCAAGTACGTCCCGCTGATGATATGCGGGGTGAGTTCCCATCTCTTCTCCGGCGGGTAACGCCTTTTCCCCCTCGAACCGCGCTGATGTCCAAGCATCTCCTTAGCTGAGCCTCGTCCAAGCGGCGGGCGGCATATGGGTGGGGATCGTTCAAAATAATCTCAAGAGCTTTGCACGACTCCAAGCGGGATCACAGGTCCCTACCACCGTACGTGCTATGACCACTCTGATACTACCCTGCCAGGCAGGCAGAATTCTTATACAAAACTCCACGGCTTGCACTGGCAGATTTGGCTCGCAGGTTCGTAGAACTCAACGGATGCATAATTCTCCCGAGCCCGCACGGTACTGATGAGATTGAGTAAAGGCACCGCAACATGCGACATCCTCATCACACTATCCATGTTCCAGTACCTCTTCACAAATCGGAGTGGCTTCGCGTCGACGGACGCCATACTTGTCAAGCTCATCCGGCTCATCCTTGAAACTGGACTCCTCACTTCGACAGTCGCCGTGGTGGACGTGATCATATTTTCTCTCTTCAAAGACGACAATTACCACCTCGTCCCCGCAAGGATTTTGTCGAAGTTGTATAGCAATAGTATGATGGTGGTAAGTGCCTGCTATTCGCGGTAGGCTCAAAATGGGGGGATTTTTCCGTCTGATAGACGCGTTTTTCAGCTCCTCAACGCGCGATTTGGGCTAAGGAACGGACGGAACGGAGAATGCCACGAAGTCGAGCCGGCGAATAACTTATCGTGGGCAGTCGGGCCTAATCCCAATCCCCAAAGCCAACGGACACCGACCACGTATCGCCTCGCGGATTTTTCCACTTCAGGAGGCTCTACGACGAGCCCAGTGCCTATATCAGAGGGCAGAACGACTAAAGCAGATGAGACCCAGCTCTAAGATCATCGGAAAATTCTTACCACCTGGCCGTTTCTCCTCGGCTTTCTTGATCAGGATGAGATCGAAGCGCACTGTGTTCTTGAGGTTGTGGGTGCGGCTGGGAACAGAGCGCTGATGCAGATGAGCGACAGGATCTCTGGAATCGTACAAATATGGTCTTGGAGCAGCCCAGTGGGCCTACATGCCTCTATGAAGAAATATAGATCCCTCTTTCCCAATGGGGTCCATCGATACACAGTTTTTGAGGGGAAATACAACTTGGTTACCTAGAAGTACAGCACTCAACATCTAATGTGTTCTACAGGTCGATCTTAACAACGACCTTATCACCCTTCCCTTGAATATCTTCCAGGCTCGTGAACCCAGCACAGCCCAGATTGGTGTCTAAATCAGCCATCGTATGTTTGATAATCTGCTCAACACCCTTTGTCCCCGCGAGCGTGGCACCGTATACCCACGGTCGGCCCACTATGAAACACGCAAGGGTCAGCTTCAAGAACTGGATAGCCGAGCAGAAACACCTACACAAAACAGCTTGGGCACCCAAAGCCAACGCCTTGATGATATCACTTCCGGTTCTGATTCCGGAGTCGTACAGAATCGTGAACTTCCCGGAGGCTTGAGCAGCACGGATTTTTTCGGATTTCATGATCATCTCGAGGGCGTAGAGCGAAGGAATGGCGCCATCGACTTGTCTACCACCTAGCAATATATAGAAGGGAGTTCAAGGACTTGGATAGAATGAGAGTAAAGAGTGACTGACCGTGGTTCGAGACGATGATGCCATCGATCCCATACTCTAGGCATTTTTCCGCATCCTGGAAAGGCATGAGTTATGATAGACCACAGCGGACCTGGAACACACACCTCAACGTGTTGAATCCCCTTCAAGATCAACGGCCCATCCCAATTCTTCCTCAAGAAGCGAGTATCCTCCCAAGTCCTATACAAGCCTGAATTCGTCTCCATCAACCAGCTCTTTCCCAACTTCATCTCTTGAACGACTTTCTCATCGCCTTCCTTGAACTGCTTCGTCATCTTTGCCGGATCGAATGGGAACTCGGGGTGGTTGTCTAGCACGGGTTGCAATCCATGCTTTGCCATGAACACAGGGTCTGACCGGCCGACTTCGATCCCAACACCGAATCCGAAAGGCAAGTAAGCCGTTTCGAGGTCGTGAGGGCGCCAGCCGATGTTCATGGTATCGAGAGTGATGACGAGGCCCTTGAAACCGTTCTCTTTGGCGCGTTTGAGTATGGAAACTGTGACATCGTCATCTCGGGGCCTGGGTAAGAAAACAATTAGATCGAGCGACATCGGGCGTTCGAACCACGTACCAATACAACTGATACCAGCGATAACCGTCACCGTTTTCCCGTGCCACCTCCTCGATACTCCTGGTAGACGCAGTGCTCATGATGAAGGGAACTTTGAGGTTGCGAGCAGCACGAGCGGGTGCGAATTCAGCTTCATCGCAGAAGATGCCCTGCACACCGATGGGTGCGATAAACAAGGGACTTGAATGCTTCACCCCGAAGATTGTCGTCTGGGATCATTTGTAAGATTTGCAATAAAACTTCAAGATGACCAATACAGACCTCCAAATTCCGCTCAGACGCATTGACGAGCATTCTGGGGATGATTCTGTACTGTTCGAATGCCTTCAAGTTGGCATTGTAGGTTTGCCATGTCCCAGCACTTCCATGAGCGTACAAGAATGCTCCTGAAGCAACCATATTAGTGCCGTCCTTTTCACTCTGATCAGCTAGGACGACTCACCTGGATAGTCCTTGAGTTTCTGTCTGGCCTTCTCTTCAATCTCGTTGTACACAACAGTACCCAACGGTTGAGGTGGTATCCCAGCGAGATAAATCCCGCGCATATAGCTGCTCCATGCCTCGGGTTCTGGAACGGTGAGAGTAGACGACGACATGATCGCTGGGGACTCGGACTGTCCACTACCCGGCTTCGATTGGATCCTTTTATTGCCCACCGCTCGCCGTCAGATGATCAAGTCGTGATACATCGGAGGCCGAGTACGCGGTCTGAGACATTGTTATCGCTAGGGGTACCGATGGGCGTAGATGAATTCATTGGCGACGAGTACACCGTCAACTGTGCTTGAAGATGATGAGGGAGGAGTTGAAGGAGAGTGTCAATTGAAAACTAGGCGTGCATCGTGCCCCCAGTGCGACGGCCGGCAGCTTGCACGTGCCGGACGGCAAGGCCGACACAATATTCCCACAGATTCAAGCAAAGCCGACAACCCCGCATTGGCCTGGGTCTTCTTTCACCCTCTCCATGATCTCGAAAGGTGTGTAGAACTGTGTATGATTGACTGAATTCTCATCTTACGATCTCAAT